>KE156307.1:26292-57245 GCA_000411055.1 Leavenworthia alabamica
AAACAAATGAAACCCAATTGAAAGGCACTACAAGTAAAAGAAGAAGACAAAAAAGTTCAAAAAACTCAACCAATAAAATCCCTCCAAAATATTCCGGACAGAAGAAAACCTCAAATAGCAAAAACGTTCGAAAACGGAATTTTACAAAGACACACACTCAGTGGTTGCACACACACACACACCTTTCGATTTTGGTGGTTAATCTGACGAAGAAACGAAAGTGTCGGGATGCAACGGTATAAAAGCAGATCCTTTGTGGGGGCTTATCGATAAAAAAAAGGGAGGGAAACGAAATCCACGGAATCGATGATCGTTTCCTCTTCAGAAATTCACGCGATCAGAGAAATTTCTCGCAGTCAAACCCTAGCTGGCTCCTTACTTCCCTTTTCCTTTTTTTTTTTTTTTTTTGAGGGGTATCTATTAAATCTGATTTAAGCGTATCATTTTTTACTTTATTTTTTTTATTATTGGGCCCCACGCTTTCGTTATCGTTGGAACACGGAAAATGCGTTCCACGAGGTCACCTCCGTTTTCACTTTTATTACGTGACTACCCTTTCCATCTATTGTACATAAGTTACACAAATACCGACGCGACACGTGTGATTTTTAATCTGGCATTTTTATCAAATGGGATGATGACTTTTATTTTCCCATGTTATGTTTAAAAAGATTTTATGGTATCCCACGAGAAATGTATTTTTTGTTGGATTATATGATATCTGTTAGAAAGAATCAGTTGACGCATAAGGGAAGTCAAGTTAATACAAGTGTTGGCATATTCACACAAAAAAAAAAAAAAAACTATGAAGTAGTCTACACTCCTAACTCGAAAATAGTCTGCTTTTACCAATTTGGTTGTCATTGCCTATTGGGTTTCTTATGGTTTAGCGACGAAACATAAATTACTATTTACAACTAATGTGGGTTGGTTATATCTTACTGGAGTTTTCACGGTTTATCGAACCTCGAGTCCCAAAGTCAAATACATGCTTTGAATTTCAAAGTGGTACATTCATAAATACATATATGAACATTGTGGGAATGTGTAGATTAAGACAGAGTTCACCTTATGATAGTTATGAACAATCAAACTGCATCACCTAGAATATGAGTTATAGAGCAGGCTTAAACCAAATTCATGTAACTTGTGTGGGAGTTACCTTGTTGTCTATCACGCTGGCGCAGCACATGTAACTTTTATATTTCAGCCTTGATATATGTCTGCCATCTCTCCCTTAATAACTCGACACGTAGTTCTTTTATGAAAGTATAAAACGGCAGACAGTTCTGAAGGATCGTTTGGTCTATAGGAGTAACTATCTCGTTAATTATTTTTATTTTCCCAAAAAATCACATTATTATTATGATCGTGACCTGTGAGTGCGACGATTACTGATTTTAAAATGCCGACGCCGATGCATTTTGGTTTATAAAGTCTGAAAAAACGATGGAGAATATCGTTCAGATTCTACTATTATGCCTCGCTCTTCTTCTGATCTCGAATCATTACGGATTCGTCCAGATCGCTGAAGCTGGGAAGCGACGGGTCGAGATATCCGACAATCTAGACGACGTCGAAGACAATGAAGAAGACGAATCATGGAAAGAATGGGGGAAGAAAGCACCGATGCCAGAATTTGATCCGCCTCCGGATTTCACCAACATGGGATTCGATCAGATCCAAGCGGAAATGGCTAAACGGACTTTTGGACCTGTCGTTGGATTCGTGAAGCTCCGGTTAGGCGTCCAACGTACTAAGGTATAAATAAATAAATCCAAATCTCCCTTTCCGATTGCAGTGGAGTCTCCTATGAATTACTCTTCAAAAATATCTTTGCTTCAGGGAATTGAACCGTGATTTGTTGTATATGATTCAATCTCAGGATATGGTGATTGAAATTGCTATGAAATGGACTAAAGTGTTGAGAACAGGTGGAATAGGAGTAAGATTCATGGCTGTAGATCGAAGCACGGTGATGTTCAATATGGAAAATGGGAAACAAGTGACTGAGGTAAATACAACAGATACGCACAATGCTCTAAAACTTTGTTTAGCTGCTGAGATTTAACAACACAATCCATCTCTCTCGTTTCTTTTGATTAGCTAAGAGAGTTCGTGCTGAGCCAGGAAGAGGCTTACGAGGTTAAGATAGACAAGCAAGAGTTTAGAAGACCTGGAGATCCTCCACTTGAAGATGTCATGGACAAACTTCAAGCCGAGCAAAGCAAAGACGATAAAGATGGTGACAGTAACAAGAAAGATCTTACCAAGGATGAATTATAGGTCACACAAAGGTCTTTATATTTTGGATAATGCTGAAGGTTCAACTCTTTTACCTACAGTTTCTTTGACATGTTTGGTTTCTAAATTTCATCGAATTGCGTAAAATACAATAAAAAGGAAGCTTTTTTATTATTGATGAGTATACACTCACTTAAGCTTATTGCTAAATGTGGAGAGCTCAATAACCTGAACCCTAGGAATGCTTGCTGCTTCTGCTCTCTCTTTCTCAGTGTTGTATCCCCAGTTTCCTGTTACAAATATACAATTTGTCAGATAACCAGCAATTAGAACCAGATAGGATGATGATATGGTACAATGAAAGAGAGAAATGATCACCTAGGTACAGATTCCATTTATCTAATTCAGACTCTTTGATGACATTCTTCAGTGTTGCGAGTCTGTCTTCCACGAAACTGTCCACATCAAACAAATATTAGGGAATGTCATGTAAATGTTACCATTCCCAAGCTAGAGAGGGAAAATAGTGATATATATATATATATATATATATGTGTAACAAGCATGAATGGAGAGTTACTGCAGTGTCAAGCCCTGGTGTTCTGGTTTATTCTGAAGTAGCTTGAGCACTTCCACCTTTGGACTGATGAGATTTCAAGCAGAAAAAATGTTACTTTTAAGGAATTAAAGTTCATTGGTGGATCTCACAGTGTTATTTACTTACCCAGAACCCAAACCATAAATCCTTTCTGGTGGTATAATTACACCTGCTATTTCACGCAGCAATGCTTCTGCAAAGCGGCCCTGCAAATTATAGTATTGGAATAATTACTGCACTTAGTTTACAGGATTCAGTCAGATACTAGAATCACATTGTGTTTGCACAAAGAACAAAAGTGAACCTGTTTCGTGGTAACAATGTAAATCTTGGAACTGGCAAATTTCAGTGCATCTGAAACTCCTGGATAGAATCTGCAAATATAGTGTGGACAATGTCAAAGCTATGAAGTTAATTTGCAAGAACACATGAAACTGTAACTCTCTGTGATCATATACTTAAATTTTCTAACAAGATTTGTGGCCAAATACACATACCTATTAGCACCAATCCAAGTTGTCAAGTCCTTTTTAATCCAATCATCTCTAACTTTTCCAAACAAATCAACAAGAGCATCTTTATCTTCATCCCAAGCTTCCATAATTACTGGCTTAATCTTTCCCCAGTTCTCCAATATCCCATCAACAGTCAATCCTTGTGCAACCTTAATAAACATGTGCAATCATCATCATCTACAATTCGAAAAAGATCTCTTCATCTAAGCTAATAAGTCTAGTGAAAGCATTCACACTCACTGAAGATTTTCGAATAGATGGTATCTGAATCTCCAACAACAACCTCACAAGTAGCAGATTTTCATAGCCAGTTTCCACCACAGGTCTCACCTACAAACACCAGCAACTCTTGGATCTTCTTCACATTCTTTCAAAATCCGAGCAATATATAAATAATCTCATTCTAAACAACACTTTCTAAGCTGAAAAGGAAGAAACTAATATACAATATGCATCTGCTCGACGATCCATTCCTCTAAACCCGAATCAACTCCTTGGAACAAACCAGGCCATCTCACTTTAGCAGCCTATAAACACCATAAAAATCAAACGAAACTTCCTATTTTCGAAATCAGAAACGAAAAGGGTATGGAGTATGGAGAGAGATGAATAGACCTTTACAGCAGAAAGAGAGCTTTCCCCACAACTATCACAGAGAACTCCGTCGAAGTCCAAAGCATAGAGATCTCCCATTATCCTTCTCCACTACTTTCAAGCAGCTGCCACACATTTGTTAGACATACTCTTGTTGATAGCCAATGATAACAAGCCACGTGTTATGTCGTTTAAAAAAATTGGTATATATTTCCGCGTTGCGTCGCGTTTGCGGTAGTCTGCACGCATGTAAATGTAAACAACCTGTTATTATCGGTAGCGGACCCATTAGATAACCTACTGCATCCGGTCGCACTGTCTATTCAGCCGACCTAAGAACCTGTATCGCCGGTATCAATAATTGCTGATCTTTTCCTCCTCTCTCCAGATTTTAAAGTCTCCCTCCAGGAGATAGAATCTCATCATCATCAATCTCCCGATCACAATTCAATACGATATCGTCGCTTCATAGGTATTTGCTGATTAACCCTGTAAATCCCTTTTCTTCTTAATCGATTTGTCCGTATAGGTTTTGTTATAGCTCGAACTGAGTTCGTTAAGGTAGTTGTAGAAAGAGATTGTGATGTATTTAGATCCACTCTCCTGCAACAGTGTTTTCCGATTTGATACGAAGCAGCTATGGCAGGAATCGGTTATCTTTGGTGTTGTGTGGTTATATTATGAATATACTTTGGAAAACCAAAATGGCTTGTTTTTGGTTTAATTGGTTGCATTGATGATGATTTATATCTCTTTGCTTGATTTGAGATTAGAGTAATTTGTTAGGTTTTTGCAATTGAAGATGTGAGATATAATAACTCTGTTTGTTTTATGGCTATTTTCAGTTTTATTGAGGATGGCTAACAAAGAGGATGATCATAAGGAGCATCCTCCTCGTGGGAATGAATGGGAAGTTGTCTCACTTACTTCATCAGCTTATGCTGCTGCTCCTCCTGGTCCTTATAACATAGAAGCGCGAAAGTATGATGCTTACTACGGAGCAGAAACTTCGCGTGATTTGTTCATGTCTGACCATTTTGTATTCCCACCTAGTGAGCATGAGAATTTGCCCATTGATGAACCTTTCTTCCAAGAGGAACAACAAAAGGATGGCGAAGACATGATGCTGGAAGGGAATACACAGTTTTGTGATGAATTTAGTAACTACCAACAGAGTATCTATGGTGAATCTGCGTTTGGTTCTTCTGGACACATCGAAAGTGAATCGACCCTATATGAACATGGGTTAACTAACACTGAGCCAAATGAGTATGCAGAAGGAAACTTCGATCTCCAATCTCAAGCTGCATCAAATGAAAACCTTCCTTGTGAAGCTTGGTGGAGAAGAAGAGCTATTTCTGTGTATTCAAGGACAAGAGAAGCAAATGCGATATGGTCCTTATTCTTTGCAGCTGCTGTCACAGGACTCGTAGTTCTTGGTCAACGCTGGAAACAAGAGAGGTGGCAGGTTTTGCAACTCAAGTGGCAATCAAGCATCAGTACTGAGGTATTAATCTAAACATCGATAAAAAGGGATCATTATCATTTACATAGAAATGGTCACCAAATAAAGTGACGACGACTCTTGTTTGTTTGTTCTCACACAGAAGCTGAGCAGAGTCCTTGAACCTCTCTCACGCCTGAAAGACGTGATTGTGAGAGGTAACCCACAAGCTTCTCTTGTTAGGGGTGGATCCTCCAGTGAGATCTAGAAACAGAGGACGATAAACTCAATAAGACAAGAAAAAAGGACAATGAAGCGTTCGTTGTCTCAATCTCACACCAGCACAAGTACATACAAAGTTGGTCTTGAGGTACATATGTGTGCCTAAATGTCAAAAGCTTTTTACTTTTTTGAGCCCATTATATTGTACCATTAGAATGGGGAGTGAATTACCTACCTTCTTTACAAAGCTTTCTCTTTAGATGTCAAATGTGTTAGTATGGAAATTGGGAATATCTACAATACAGTATTTGTTATGTGCTAATTATTATCATTGTTAATTCAATTTTGTGTGTGCTAATTATTCGTATAACCGAAGAGGATCATTGTTTCATAGCCACCAATCGCATGTGTCACAGTAGCCTCTATATAGAAGTTGAGCAAAAATAATAAAATATCATTGGTGAGTTTAATTTACCCAAATCCTAACAATCTCAAATCTAAAGCCCGCCTTCATAACTGATTCCTACACTATACCAAAAAAATAGAACTCTATATTTTTATACACATACATTTGTCAACACATCATTAGAAACAAATCAACGATAATGATTGTTTGGAATTCAAACCGGAGAGATGGATATCCCAATCGGACGGTGGGCGATTCATCAATCATGATCCATTTAAATTCGTGGCGTTCAATGCTGTCCTCGTAACGGTCATAATTAATTTGATTATTTTGTAAATATCTTAAAATTTAGTTTAATTAATTTGATTATTTTGTAAGTATCTTCAAATTTAGTTTAATTAATTTGATATCTATATTTTTCAGATACGGTTTCATTCTAAAGTCTGATAATGTCACATCGCTAGAAAAACTTACCTTTGTTTCGCAACTTTTTTTACTAATCATATTCCAAGGGTATTTTTTTTTACTAATCCATAGGGTATGATCAGTGCGACAGTGCCAGAATATTCCAATTATAGAAATCGTTCGACTAATGGAAAAGAGAGATTACAAACTGTTTCAAGGGAAGTTGTTTGTTTTACTTTTACATATAGAAATTATAGTCTCCATTAAGCAAAGATGAGGACGAACAACACATACATACACACAAGCAGTAGATTCACAAAAGAAAGCAGCATACTAAGATCGAACAAAAGGCCAGGATTTTTAAGACAAGTCAATCAGCTTCTGGACTTGAATGGGATGGCTCTGATGACTATAACGTGGTAGAGAGCAGCTAGTGCAGCACCAATGAATGGTCCAACCCAAAACACCCACTGCATAATAAAAAGAACAACATAAAGAGATGATTAATCCTAGGATGATGAACAAAACAGATTGTGCTTGTGAATTAAGGTTGGATATAAATGAAAACTCACATGGTCATCCCAAGCGTTGTCCTTGTTGAAGATGATTGCAGCTCCAAGACTTCTTGCTGGGTTGATTCCAGTTCCAGTGATGGGGATGGTTGCTAAGTGAACCAAGAACACAGCGAATCCAATAGGGAGTGGTGCAAGAATCTGTCCAATTTTCAAAAACCAAATTAACCATTTTAATCCATAAATCCATCTTTATATATTTATGATTGTGTTTATTATATAACTTACGGGAACATGAGAGTCACGAGCGTTTCTCTTGGCATCAGTGGCTGAGAAGACGGTGTAAACAAGAACAAAGGTTCCAATAATNGGGTTGATTCCAGTTCCAGTGATGGGGATGGTTGCTAAGTGAACCAAGAACACAGCGAATCCAATAGGGAGTGGTGCAAGAATCTGTCCAATTTTCAAAAACCAAATTAACCATTTTAATCCATAAATCCATCTTTATATATTTATGATTGTGTTTATTATATAACTTACGGGAACATGAGAGTCACGAGCGTTTCTCTTGGCATCAGTGGCTGAGAAGACGGTGTAAACAAGAACAAAGGTTCCAATAATTTCAGCTCCGAGGCCACTTCCTTTGGTATATCCATGAGCTATGGTGTTAGCTCCACCTCCCAAAGCCTGGTATTGCTTTGGTTGGAACCCCTTAACCACACCAGCTCCACAGATAGCTCCTAAACACTGCATCACTATGTAGTACACAGCTCGTGTAAGGGAGAGCTTCCTTGCTAAGAACAAACCGAACGTAACCGCTGGGTTGATGTGTCCACCTAATTAAGTACAAATCATAAATCAGATTAGAAGTAGAACATCTGTAAATCGAAGCAACAAGATAAAAAATCGACTGTTTCACACATTTTTAAACCCTAATTTGGTTCCTGAGTCAAGTAAACTAACTTGACCTAGCTAACATAGAGAGGATCTATCTAGATAACGAAGAATCTAAAGAAAATTTGAAATCGGAGACTGAAACTAGTTAGATAGAAGAAATGAGTAGGTGATTTGACTTACCGGAGATACCAGCGGTGCAGTAGACAAGAGCGAAGATCATACCACCGAAAGCCCAAGCGATTCCTTGGATTCCAACGGAAGCACACATATTTGGTGACCTTTTCACTCCCATAACAGTCAAAACAGTGATATAAAGAAACAAAAACGTAGCTATGAACTCAGCGATTCCAGCTCTCCAGAAGGACCATGAAGCTAGCTCACCAGGCTCAAACAACGGAGCAGGAGGTGGCTCCTTGTAGTCCTTGTCACTCTGAGCTGATGTTCCGATAGGTTGTCTCTCCGGAAACTTGTTAGCTCCGACTCTAACATCTTCTTCTTTGCCTTCCATCTCCGATCTCTCTCTCTCTCTTTCTTTGTTTTCTATAGCTTTTTAGTTTTTGGTTCCTGTGTAAGTAACTAAGTGGGTTTTATAGCAAATGTAGGAAGATGATGATGACAAACAAATGGAAATAAATATAATGAAAATAGGATGATGATGATGAAGAAGATGATGATGATTAATTAGTTAATTTATTTACATTATATAATTAATGTTATCATCTTTGCTGGTTTACTGATAATGATGCTACACTTATTGAGTATTAATAATTAAAGTGTGTGGACAGAGTTTCAAATTCGCTTTGCAGCTAATTCTAATTTTATCCATGTTTTTATTTTTGATTAAAGAAAATAAACAACAAAAGAAAAAGGAGTTAAATGTGTGGTCGAGATGAAGAACAGCCGGTTTATTTGGACCGTTGTCAGGATAAGCACATGGATTCACTATACCTAGATACATACGGACACAGACAACTCATCTAATGTTCAATAGCATTTTATTACCTTTTTTTTTTTTTTAAGTATAGCTATTATGTTGTTTTATTATATATATATATATATATATCAGTTAATTATGATCTCTTAATCAGAATTTAAAGTAGATATATAAAAATGCAACTTTATTTTACCAACTAAATATAGAACAATTAGTTGCCTATATAAAAACATATAGATAAATACATACAAGTCAGATGCTAAGCTAAAGTCCAAGTGGTTAATGTTGATTTTAATAGCCAATAAGGTTGAAGGATCGAACTACCACTACTGTTTTTGTTGGATATATACGTATATATTTATGATTCTAGTATACATAGCTTGAAAATATACATGCAACATATATAGATCATGGACAATAAATGAGTAATAATTAGTGATGCGTTTTAATGAAATTAAAGAAGAAGATATATTGGGTTGGGTAATATTCGGGTGCAATCCATTATTTGCCAAAAAGGAAAGACAATGTTTTAAGCCAAAAGAACTGAGCAATTATTGCTTCGTTGTCTTTTTGGGTGTGCCACACTATGTCCTACCCACGTCGTGCTGTTTTCTTCTACTCTCATTACCAAATCTCGTTGTTTAGATTCGGGTTTGTTTCTACTACCCTCCAAGCTTACATGTGGTCTATATGGACCAGGTACCAAATCCCCCTGGTAAATTTACTAGTCTAACGGTGTTATTGTAAAATGTAAAGTTATAGTATATGTTTTCTCCTTCACATCCATCATGAAGAGATTATAACATTTCAAAAATATTATATATTAACCCATACCATAGAAAAAAGATGAGATAAGACACCATATTTTCTTAATTATTTAGAAATAAATAAATCAGTCGATCAATTCAGTTCAACGTATTTTATTTTAATTTATACTATTGTTTTAAGCCATGGCTTTTTTACTTTTTGGAAGAAAAAAGGGTAAGGTCGTAATTTGTTTGGACTTTAGTATGAGAATAAAATATTCCACGATTCCAACCCGTCTAATCCATGGATAAGATGACACGTGGCAAAATCTTTACGTATACAAAACCGACCAAGCCACCCAAACACTTGTCATCTTCAGTCCAATATTAATCATATTTTTTTTTGCTGGGTACAATTATTATAACTCCACTCCCAATATTATTCTCGTTGCGTTTCAGTCCCCACCTCCACCTCCACCTCCCTTGGATTATTTATATTTTGAAAAAATTTTGTTCTCATTTTCTTCTTTGACAAAAAGTAAGGAATTTTTATGCAGATACAGAACAAATGAATTATGATTCAATTAGAAACCAAATGTAAACTATGCTTAAAACACAGTATAACTTATTGTTACAATACAGCATTAGTAAACATCGCTAATCATATATTTATTTTAAAAGATGTATTGTTATATTAAAAAGAATTAGGTGAAATATAGGTTTTCCAAAATAAAAAATTCAACTTTGGGTACCAAAAAAGTTGACTCTATTTGATATCTGTCAAGGAAATTATTCATTGTCATTACGGCCCACTCAGAACACTTTCGAGTTCCAACAATTTATAGATTCATTTACGGTCCAAAAGTTTTCCAAAGCCTAATTTCTTAGAAATAATATAATTATCATTTATCAGATTAAGCTTTTATTAAAGTTTGGGCCGTTTTGCAGCTATATAAAGCTCATAATCTTAATGGGCCTATATTTTAGTCCTCAAGGGCTGGCCTCTACTTCTATGTAACGATGCCGTTTTACAGTTTTAACCACCACAAGCCATTAACCAACAGGATCGTGACACCTGTATATGAACACTCCTCTCATTTTCTTGTTTTTTCTCCTCCTATTTTTATTAAATGAAATAAATTCGTAAGCTTAGTCCGCTTTCTATCTCTACGACGTTTCTATCTCTTATCCGCTCCATATCGCTTGGCTACCGCCGTCTGCCGTCGCTACCCACCCGCCAGATAAACAATCAATATTGAATATTTCTTTCTCCAAACGTATACGACTGTTTCTACTCTTTTTTTTTTTCCTTAGCTGCCTCATTGGATCAATTTGATTTGATATTAATGGTTCAGATTTGTCAGTTTGCTCAACGTAAACCGTTAGCGTAACGTTTTTTTTGTAATAAAAGTGAAATGATTATTGCCAAAAATGGAAATAGCTCAACCAGTTCTTTAAAATCGAGAGTGCATATTGCAAATTCATTATCTTTTGCTGGAGTGGTTAGCTTATTGCCTTATTATATATACTTTTTTCTTTAGTTCAACAGTTTGGTGGATGGAGTTGATGTATTTTGCTTGAGATCGCCATCTGAATTCAATCCTCATTACACCTGCAATCTTTTTCTACTTGGTTGGTCAGTTTTTCTCCTGCAAAGCTTCTTGATTTAAGGAAAGCAGAGACTTTGTATAGTAGGGTTTGTCCTCCTTTATTCAAGATAGCTGTAGACTTGGTCCATCAAATCTATCATCAATGTCAGAAGTTGATTCGGCAGTCTTGAAACCAGAGGTGAAATTTCATTCCTTTTCTTTTTCCTAGAATATGATAGTTTGCTACTTTACCTCCAATTGAAAAGGACAAGTTTTCATATACCTTCATTAGCAATTTTAAGGTTGTGATGGTTACAGAGGGTTGTTTGATATTGTGAGATTCACTGTATTAGATTTAGTTTTTGACAAACTAATTCACTATCACAAGCACCTTTTGATATGATACTTGGATTTTTTCAATTTCTCATCATTTGAATTTATGTGGCCTAGTTGTTATTTTTTCTATACTTGTATGAATTTGTGTGAATGACTTTCTCGGTGTCATGGATTCAGACAATGAAGTCATACATCTGGCTTCAAACTGCTGATGGTTCAGTTCAGCAAGTTGAACAAGAGGTTGCTATGTTCTGTCCCATGATATGTCAAGAGGTAATACAGAAAGGTGTTGGATCTTCTAAGAATCATGCAATATCACTTCCGCAGCGAGTTAATCCAGCTACGTTCAGTTTGATTCTTGATTATTGTAGATTTCATCAACTGCCTGGACGTTCAAATAAGGTTTGAATGACACCTTATAACTTGGAATAAATATTTCTGTGTTCATACCTTTATTTTCCACTCCTTAGGAAAGAAAAACTTATGATGAAAAATTCATTCGAATGGACACAAAGAGGCTCTGTGAGTTAACCTCAGCAGCTGACAGTTTGCAGCTTAAGCCTTTGGTTGATCTTACGAGTCGCGCACTTGCACGAATCATTGAAGGAAAAACCCCTGAGGAGATACGAGATATATTTCATTTGCCTGATGACCTTACTGAGGTATTTGCTGCTCAAGATCATTGGATGTGTCATTTCCATCTGCTTCTCCTTTTTAATATTCTTTAACAATTTATCCAGGAGGAGAAATTAGAGCCTCTGAAAAACACAATGGATGACCCACGGATTCGACTCCTGAATAGACTGTACGCAAAGAAAAGAAAGGAGCTGAAAGAAAAAGAGAGATTGAAGGTCTGTTTTGTGGTTTCTATTTTACATGTTTAGGATATTGTATTTTATAGCTTTATGAATGAAAATAAAGCGTGATTTGGTCTGTCAGATTGAACTGTTTCACTAGCTTATAAAGTTGAGGTTTCCATCTCTTAGAATGTTGAGGTTGAAGAACATGTGGACGAACGATCTGTGGATGACCTATTATCATTTATTAATGGCAGAGGTACTTTCCTTTGATCTTTTTTTTTCTGTTTCTTCTTTTGACTGCTCTGAGGTATCTATTTAACATTGAACCACCACATTTTCAGTTCATGCTTGAATTTTTTTTTGTGTTTATTCAATGTTAGTTTTGGTAATTGACTGTTTGTGCTATACATATGATTCTTCTTGCAAATGCATGCATTGATGCACATTTTAAGATTGTTTGATGAACAAATCATGTATCTTTAATGTACTTGATTGAGATATTTGCTGTGTGAAATTTATGTTTGTGTTGCCTCTTAGTCTTCTCCTTTCTTTATTCTACTTCCTTTTGAAGGCTCCATTGGAAGTAAGGAAAATTCTGTTTCACAGATTGCAAGGCGGTAAAGATGTCAAAGCGGAAAAAGAAGAACAAGAAAAAGAAGGACCAGAAGATTGTTTCTCCAAATGAAACCCATGACATTCATGATGATGACAAGGTTCAGACTAGTTTCTCTGCGTTTTCTCCTGGTTGTGATTTATTAAGTTAATGAATTTGTTCCTTGTGCTTAGGAATCAGACGATCTTCATTGCAAACAAAAAGGTGTTGAAGAAACTGCGTCCAGCATGAGAGAGGTACCCAACCTACCTAGTACAGATGATGACATTTTTACACCAAAGGCTGAGTTTGAAGATGATGAAATTGATCCGGCCATGAAGGAAATGCTTGATAGGTAAAGAGTCTTGTTAATTCAAAACTTCTGGCCAGATTCCTTATAGTAAATGTCTCACGTCATTCTCCAAGCCACGGAAAATGTCAAAATGATGCTCCTCCAAATTCTTGTACAAACCTTATCTATAATTCACCTCATATGGTTTCTTATACAACCATTCTACTATCTAATTTTACATAAATTGTTCAACCGTATGATGCATGGTGAACATTATTATGTTATTACAGAGAGGTAGAGGATTTTGCTCGGAGATTGAACACCAATTGGGTTCAATCAAGAGGACAAGAAAGAAGACCTGTTCACTTTTCCATAAATGGCAATGGGACTACAATAGAGCATACAGGTATGCTATCTCTTTGGCAGGATTATCTTTTATTTTATCATAATACAGTATTTGACTGATGAGGTATGGTTTTGAATTTGAAGGTCCATCTACTGGACATACGTGAAGCTGAAAATGCCGGTCAATGCCTGGAACTGTTTTGTTGAGACTCTGGTTAATATTTTGAGCAAATAGAGAGAATGGTTCACTCGTCACCGGCGTTTGTTGTGTCCTCATGTAACACTATGGTTCTATTTCTCATCCACCCCCACATCTTGCTTTTTTTTCTTTTTTCCTCATTCAATCAGAGAAGTAGGATGCAGTTTTGATTTTACCACGTTAAGAGTATTTTAGCTGGTGGGTCCAATTTAGAATCCAGTGTCTTGTTATAGTGTGTCATATAAACTCTAAAGAAAATAATGAAGACAAGTTCCATCGTTTTAGCATCAGACAGAACTCACAAGCCACAAATGGTTTTTGTTACAGACAGTACATGGTTCTATATACAAACTATTTTAGTTCATCGCAGTTTCTCTCACTTTTTCTTCTGTAGAAAAGCTCTCCAGTAGATGTATAAATTGGCTGAGTCACTCACAATGCTCATGGTTTTTGGACTGATAGCTTCTGCCATAGCTTGGTGGCAACTGACTCAAACTGCATTGATGAAACAAGCAAAGTAGGCAACTCCATCAAACTGATGCAATGCAAACATAGAAACTAGAGGGACTTTGTAATTTATACTCAGAATTGCAACACTTACTTGCAAAACGTGAGAAGCTGACTCATTTGGTTCCTCTTTGAGCTAGGCTTAGTGAGACTTCTGAAATTTCAGGTTGTGGTAATGTATCAGCAGGCTGAGAACAAGAGCTAATATCAGATGAGGATTCCCTCTCGTTTTGTCCATTGAAACTTGCTACCTCTTGAACCGAGTCAGTGTTTGTTGGTGGCAATACAAGCCGCTGGAAGTCAGACAAGAGCGCAGAGAGAGCTCGAACTTCAGCCATTCTAGCTTCCCTACATCAAGGAGACAACATCAGCAAGCAAGTCTACATGATAAAAAGAAAAGGTCTTAATAAAAAACCTTGTATGTATAAGGTTTCCTTTGCAGATGAAGTGTATTTGACAAGTAGCAGGCGCCTGTTCGCAGACAAAGTTTGCTTTCTTGGACTTGAGACGTTCCATTTTCCTTCAAATGTCAATCCAAGAAGAATAACACAGTTAGTAACAGGTGAGGGAGATCAAAGAGAAGATGGGCCAAAGTGATTTACATGGAATAGTGTTTATCTGCAGCAGCTCCCATAACAAACTTCCTGATCCTATGCTGTTGTATAATTTCCACAATCCCTTTCTCAACTGAGTCCATTTCAAAACACAGTTTCTCTGCCTGAACCTACACAAACCAACCTTGTTTATATGTAAATGGTGAAGACAGAGCAACATTAATATCATCATGACATACATACCCCTTTCTTCAGGCAAATATTCAGGTACTCTTGTAGAATCTTGTCTGTTTTAGTCGTTTCTTTGCCTCTATACGCTCTCACTAGTTCCTCATCTGCCGTCGAAGCTTCGAATTTGGTACCCACTTCACATCAAAAGTAAGAAAAGAAAATTCAAAACCAACCTTTAACCAGAGACTCTTGGAAAATCCAAAAAAGAGGGTATGAAACCAACACTTACAAACAGGAATCATTGGAGATGGCTGGTGAATATGAAGTATGCAGATTTTGCTTCCTTGGGAGTTTTCTAAAGCCCATATTAGATTTGATGTGTTCTTCAACACACTTCTCCCAACTGCTACGTATATTTTGTCTTCTAGTATCTCTGAACACACTGTTTCCTCCATAGCCTTCATCACAACAATGGATTTTCTTGGGAAAATGGATAGATGATATTTTTAGAAGAGAGCCGTCTCGTAGTCTTCCATTAGTATTTGATCGTTTACTTGTACAAGAAGACATCCAAACATCTCACCATCCTGGTGTGTCTCTGTTCCTTGGAATATTCCATCCATCTATACTTATATAAATAAATTATATGTAGACTTGTTCAATGTTCTTGATTAAATCATGAGAAACAATGTGAGAATATGCGATATAATAGTGTTGTTGTTTGTTTATTGGCTGCTTTCAACCGTAATAGATAATTAGATATTGGTCAGTAAAAAACGAATATAACTGAAGAAAAGGTCTTTCACATTACAAGCAGACGAGTTCGTAGAAAGCTAAGCCGAAGAAATATTACATAATAAGATGATTTTATTTATATTCACATTCTAGAGGAGGATGAAGCGTAAAGCCATTCTTGGATTGAAGATCGAAGAGCAAGATTTGGTACTAACTTTGTATGAACAAGTTTTGTATTCGTCATTGGCGAATTCACATGTCCTCTCTCAAGCCATGTGTTTATGGCTTTTGCTTCATATGTAAATCCATCTGCTGCTACTTGTGGATCCTCCATCACTTCCTGCAACATTATAGAGAGAAAAGGTTTCAAGTTTTATGACTTGACTCAATACAATCTTCTGTTTCTCTCTACATTACCAGTGTAA
This sequence comes from Leavenworthia alabamica, assembly GCA_000411055.1. Classification (NCBI taxonomy): domain Eukaryota; kingdom Viridiplantae; phylum Streptophyta; class Magnoliopsida; order Brassicales; family Brassicaceae; genus Leavenworthia; species Leavenworthia alabamica. The sequence goes on from KE156307.1 coordinate 42,355, forward strand.
TGGGACAGATGAAGTATTGAGGAGCTTCACGGTGGTCGTCAGATGCAGCCGTCTTCTCATGGATTCTCTTCAGCTCTTCTACTTCTATCATTGCTTTGTCGCGTTCTGTTATTAATTCATCTCGATCTTTCTTGGCTTTTCTCAACACTTCTATCGCCATGTTATATTTCTCTTGCAGCTTTTCTACCAACATATGAGATTCGGTTATTCGGTTCTCAGATACAAACCTCATCTTTTGTAATGCTTCTCTTGATTTCTTCAGCTCCATCTCTGTTTCTTTCCGGCGTGTTAGCTCCTCTGAATATGCACTTTCCCACTCTTTAGCCTGCATTTGGTCAGAAAAATTCTTTTTCATCAGCAAAAAACCAACATTCCCAATGGCAATAGATTCTGTAGCAAGAGATTCTCAGGAACATGTTACCCTTTTGATTGCTTCATTTTTATCCTTTACAGCTTCCGAGACAGCTAATTTGATTTTATGGTACACTTCATCATCTTTAGCTATGGTTGGGCCTGTGACATTTTCATTTCCCTTACCTATCTTTGATTGACCACAAGGTATAACCAATCCTTGTGAACGGACTGAATCTTGATCAGAACTTGTAGATGCATAGTCTAGAGAGGTTTTACCCATTACAGCTTCCCTGCAATTATACCACCACCAGATTTATTAGTCCTGTGACATGTGATTGTTCTCACAATTCCTGTTCCTGTTAAACTCACAGAAGTCAGAATAAAACACAAAGATCATTCCAAAAACCGTTGGAAGTAGTATTTACGGGTCGTACAGAGATTACAAGACTTGGAATCGACCTTGTAATTATCAGGTATCTTTTGCAAGTAAACCATAAATGACAAGAAGCAGGCGCTTCTTGACGAACGTAGATGGCTTTCGTGGACACCAAATCCGCCATCCTCCTGAAAGCAAAGATTAATGATGAATCCACAAGTGAGATAACAAGAACCATCCATGAGAAGATGAAAACCCAAAACTAGCTATCCCAGTGTGCTTTGTACATTGAATAGTGCCCGTCTGACGCAGCTCCCATGACAAGCTTCTTGACACTGTGCTCTGAGATCAATTGGACAATCCCCTTCTCTACCGACTCTGTTTCAATGTGTATCTTCTCTGCACGGACCTAGAATATCACAATTGGCTCTCTTTATATCTGTACCATCAAAACAGATGAATGATATCAGTTATTAGCAATAGAAGTAAACAAAACATACCTGCATTTGCGTGCATATGCGTAGGTACTTGTCCAAGATCTTCTGTGTCTTTTCATTGTCTTTTCTGTGGAGTGGCTGGTGAACGTGGACGATACAGAACTCCTTGCCTCCTGTGTTCTGTATAGCCCAAACAAGAGTGGACATGTTCCCTGAGTCCCTCCCCACTGCAACATATATCTTCTCATCCATCAGCAGCTGCTGCAAAACTGGTTTGCCCATCATCTCTCTATCTCTCTCTATTGCTAAGCAACAGAAGTCAACCCTTTACCACATAGCTTGGATCGGAGATCCTCTTTCCAATACAGTTCATATAAGACACACAAAACTTCCTATAATTCACTAAAGAGTAGTCTCAGTAAAGAATAACAATCATAATTTTTTTGCAATACAAGAGAAGAGATGATTGATCTAATAGCGGAGTCAATTAACTAACAAACAAGAACATTTCTTCTGTATAAATATGCATATGAAGTCAACCATGTTAAGAGTTACGGAACATATCCTTAACGTAGAAGCTGAAACATATATTAGAATAATGGACAAGGGTCTGAATTTTTAATGAACCTAACCAAGTTGCGAAAGTGATAGTATGTCAGTATCTGTATATGAAGAAGATGTCAACATGATGACTCAGAGACACGAATTTTACAAGATTTTGAGAAATTTCTGAGGAATACTCTCAGCCTTTTCCGTATTGGTGTCTTTCAATGCGGAGTTAGCTTGCTTACCTAAGTGCATTTCTTAAGTATCTTTTTACAGTTATGCCACTAGCCGCCAAAACGAACACAGCTAATTAAGATTAATTATTGACAATCTCCCATATAAGGCCAAAAAAAAAAGCTAACTTGTTCCAGGAGGAAAACAAGGTCTTGACTTAATCGTTAAAGACTCACCTAATTAAATGTTTAGCTAAGCAAATGCATCATCAATGAGATCATGTTTTAAAGTATAACCTTGAGGTGAGGCTAACGTAAGTGTTAAAGAGATTCTGGAGGAACAGAATAGTGGCAGTTCTTCTCACACAAACGGAATAAGCATATAACTTTTTTCATACGGAATATATATATCTTATATGTATATACACATACAAATTTCACCAGCCTCCTCTTTTCATATCTGACAAATATGGAGAGACTTAAACTATGCAAACAAATATGCTATCCACGAAGAGAGCGTATGTATACGTATAAGGAAGCCAAAAAAAGCTAATCTTACTGATTCACTTACTGTGAGAAAAGCCGAATACTTTTTCTCAAATAGACTACTTGCGGGAACAGGAGCTGAGGGTTTGAAGAATTTATTTCAATAATGATGTTGAAGCCACTCTTGAATTGCAGAACGAAGAGCATGGTTAGCAATTAGGCTGGTGTGGGAAAGCTTGACATTGGTCATTGGTGAAGTGTCATGTCCACTGTCCAGCCACGCTCTTATAGCCTCTGCTTCATATGTGAAACCATCTGCAGCTACGTGTGGATCCTGCATGACTTCCTAAAATTTTAGAAAAAGAAAGAGGAAGAATGAGTTTAGTACCATCACACTGCAACATAACGGTTTGAGACCTCAAACTAGAAATTTTCAATGAGGCTGAATCTAATAATTGCTGGAAAGCAATATTCAACTATACAGAATAGTTACCTGAAAAATGGGACATATGAAGTATGGAGCGGCTATACGGTTCTCGTTACGGCCGAGATGGAAAGATGAAGATCCTCCACTAGAAGCCCTCATAGGTTCAAGAACCCTCCATACTTCAGTTCCAAGATCTGGACGATTCTCGCTGACAATCTCGCAGCATCCTAATGCCAAGCGAGTAAGCTGCTCAGCCTGAACAAAAGGCCAGTCACCTGCTAAAGGGTCCAAAAGGTCGTTCAATGTTCCATTATCGAGGGCATACTTCACTTCGTTTGATATTCGTAAGGCAGGTCTGCCAGTCAACAAGCGCAATAAAATAATCCCAAACGAGTAAACATCTGACTTCGGAGTTAGCTCTCCAATACTGAAAGCTTCTGGATCTAAATAAGCAATTGTGCCTGTGACATCGGTTCTCACACTTTTCCTTCCATCAGGATGAAATAGGGCGCAGGTCCCAAAGTCACTTAACTTGCTAACAAGATTGGAATCGAGAAGAATATTTGCTGGCTTCAAATCACCATGTACTAAGCTATGAGTTTTATTGGAATGAAGAAAAACAAGTGCTGCACATATCTCAGTAGCAATCCGTACACGATTTTGCCATGACAAGGGCGGAGAGTTGTCCTTGCAATTAAGCCTGTCTTCAAGGCTTCCATCCGGAAAATACTCATAGACAAGACTCCACCCTTCTGGACATGCTCCAATTAGAGTAATGATATTTGGATGCCTCATTTTGCTTAACACATCAACCTGCAATGCCGCAAGAATATGTCAAAGCTCCTCCACAGCAACTACTGTAAATTTAAAACTTCAGAATAACTACGTTTCAAAACCCCCTTTTTAGTAGGGACAGCATTTTGTTCACAACAAGCCAACAAAAAATAAAGATGATGAAATGAAACAAGATATGTAATCTGAATCTTCTCAGATTCAATAAAAATAATATATCAGGAAATTACCTCCTGTTGATATTCTACAGGACCTTGCGAGCTGTTAGGATTTAACATTTTTATAGCCACCTGCGTATGACGCAGTACACCAATGTAAATGCTTCCATATCCACCTTCCCCAATCTTCAGGGTCGAATCAAAGTGATTTGTTGCTTCCTCAATTTCGGAGAATGAGAAATCCGTAAAGTACTGAGGTAACTGTAGGGTTGAGGTCTCTGCACGACTCCTTAACTCCTCAGCTTCTCTGAGTGCTCTATCACGTTCTGTCTGCAACTCCTCACGCTCATCCTTCAACTTTTGCAACAACTTCACAGCTATGTCAAGCTTCTGGTTTAGCTTTTCTAGTGTACCATCTGATTCTGCTATTTGGTTCTCATGCAACGCTTTCTGATCTATTGCACTTTGAAGTTCTTCCATGACTACTTCTTGCTCTTTTTTTATTGTTAAAAATCTATTTTTTTCTTTCGCTACTGCTATCTCAGTATCTTTCCTTCGCTTCAACTCCTCAGAATAGGCACTTTCTGATTGTTTAGCCTATATTGATTAGCAATAATATCAGAGTACTGTTATTTTCTAGCCATTATTGGTGTTAACTAGAATGACCTATATTAATTGGCCTACTGATATCTACGAGTGCTAGCAAACATGATGGCCCAGTATAATAATATGTATCACCAACTTGAATATCTTGCAATCATTTCCGCAGATAACTAATATTGCTATCTAATTTATTTTTGCAAGGAAACTCACCCTTCTGATAGCACCAAGTGCCCGTTTTTCAGCTTTCTGACGCTTAAGAGTCTCTGCAGAAGCTTCTAGTTTTGAACTGTGAGCCTCTGCCATAGCTTGTTGAATTTTATCGTAAAATGAATCATCCACCCCATCCTGCAATGATGAAAAAAGTTCATGGACATCTGAGAATGCAATGCATACAAAATCAAAATGCATTGCATTTTCAATTAGGAACTCTAAAATATACCGGAAAACTGGAGGGAGATGAGAGGCCAGAATTCTGTCCAACTTTACGCATAACTGTTGCATTTCCTGTTACCCCACTACCGTCAAATTCTCTCTCCTCCTCATCAGTATTTAACGAGCCATCAGACACCCTCTCGCTGTGTTCAGTTGAACTTCCATTGCTTACTAATTGTTGAACTGAATTGGTGCTCTGTACTCGAGATATATGCTGATGCTCAGACTCCGGTGTAGAGAAAGTTTGAAGTAGATCGCTCGTACTTATGGAAGGACACGGCGACGCATACTCTGACTCAGAATCATCCATCGCAGCTTCCCTGCAATGATAGCACATTAAAAATATCAGTAAAGCAGCCATACATTGTCACCATCAAAAACCAGTTAAAACGGGTTTAAAACATCATGCCAATGCAGCTCTCGGGAGCTTAAAAACTACAACAGTTATCGTACAAGTGATATTGAAATTTGAGGATTCGGTTATGATAAGAAAAAGAATTAGCCAACCTTGTATGTATCAAGTATCCTTTGCAAGTAAACAATATTTGACAAGGAGTAGGTGCTTCTCGGCGTACGAAGATGGCTTTCTTAGACTTCAGATCAGACATTCTCCTGTAAGTCAAAGAAACAATAGAGCAAGCCATTAATTATTTAAGAGTGAGACAGCACACAGCTTTACACAAGTTGATCCAATGTATAGATCCAAAAGCAGCTGCGTGATCCCATAAGCATACCTTGAATAGTGCCTATCTGCTGCTGCTCCCATGACAAGCTTCCTGATTCCCAGCTCAGAAATCAGCTGCACAATTCCATTCCCGATGGATTCTGTTTCAATAAACATCTTCTCTGCCCTGACCTACAATCATAATAGACTCCATTATACAAGACTAGTTACTAGTATGATCGTAGTGTTGACCAATGAAGTAAAATAACTCTCCCAAAAAAGTATAATAACATCAATACTTAAAAAAAAAAAAGCAACAAATGAAGTCATACCCCTCTCTGGTGGCATATACGAAGGTACTCGTCTAAGATCGTATGTACTTTCTCCCTTTCCTTTTCCCTGAAAACCCTGACTTCTTCCTCCTTCACAGAACTAACTGGAAATTTGGCGCCCACTAAGATGGTTCAATGAGGACAAACATCAATGACCACAAACTAGAAAGGCCTACTTTGTTTCCAAATATAGAGCTCAAACACACACAAACAAGGTATGGAGTTACTTACTAACTGGAATCAGTTGAGAAGGTTGATGAACATGAATAAGGCAAATCTTCTTCCCTCCAGCGTTTTGCAATGCCCAAATGAGTGTAGACTTGCTCTTGGCCACATGTTTATCCACAGCAACGAAGATTTTCTCCTCGATCAGTCGTGAAACCGGTTCGTCCATTAACCCGCTCCTACTTGATCTTGATCCTGGACTACCAATTCCGTGAAATCTCATGGATCCAGCCCTTTCACCCATTGCTGGAATTGGAGTCACCAAAGCCATACTGAAACACCTCTCCAATACCAAATCCGATAAATCAGATCGTTTGAATCCTAAAATCCACACACAACAAAACGAACTACGAATTCAACAAATAACTCCAGAACACGAATCAAACAAACAGCAAGTAAAAACTAAAAGTTCCAAAAAATCCAATAGGGATACCAGACTGAAAATTTGACTACATAGCAAACCAGACATTCGAATCGTAGTGAAACCCTAAGGATAAGGAAGAAGAATAAGAGTCTGATATTGATTTCGAAGTATTGATGAAACATACAGAAAAAAAACAGAGTTTTATGAAAACCAAAACGCAAGGCACGAAACTGAGATTTTCTCGGAAAATTCCGAACAACAGAGATAGAAAAATTCTAAGTATAAATTAAAATTTATATGTGCATATTTATTCGACTGCTTTATAACACATACCAAAACCGAAGCTTCGTCGGGATTTATGTGCTTGTGGACGATGAGAGTATAAGAGAAGTCGTTTTATCTTCTGTGGACACGCACACACAAGGTAGTAGTTCTTAATCGCCCTGGGCATATGGATCGGGTTGNGCCGGTCATATCTCTCCGGCGTATCTGTTCTCTTTCTCTTAATCTCTCATTCACCTACTATATCACTCTAAGATTCTCTTTCCAAGTAAGTTGATAATCGGGCTAGAGATTTTCTGATTTTTTGTTTTTTAGGTTTGTAACTTTTCATATGTCAAAACAAAATAAACTTGAGGGATTCTAATAGGGATATTAAACAATGAATCGTTATTATTTTTAGCTTTTCACGGTTATAATTTAAGTGATTTTCGAAACCCTAATCGGATTTCAAAAATTAATTTGGGGGTTTTTGGATGTGGTTAGATATAGATTCTATTAAGTGTTATTTAACACATAGTTAATGTTAATTTGATGTTTCTATTTGTATTGAGTCATTGATGTTAAATTTATGTTAATCTGATATTTTTTTTTGCTTTGATTGTTAGGAACTTAAGCAAATGGCTTCTGAGGATGAACCAACAGCTACAGCTGGAATTGATGGGAGTGGAAACAAGAGAAAGAGTCCACCTATTGATTCTGGTAAGCCGCCCAAACCTAAGAAGGTCTATCAAAAACGATCAGAATACTGGGAATATTTCATTCAAAGGCCAGATGATCCTAGTAAGTGTGTCTGTAGATATTGTGGTATAGAACTAGGATGTGACTCAAAAAAACAAGGAACTAGTCCATTAAAAGCTCACATAGGTAGGTGTAAGATGTTTAAAGATCATGATGGTAGATCTAATCAAGCTATGTTAAGTGGTGATAATTCTGGTAATATGAAATTAGTTAGATATGATCCTGATCTGTTTAGGAGAGCAACTAACAAACTGGTTGTAGTTAATGAGCTTCCATTCTCGTTTGTTGAATCTGAGGGCTGGAAACAGTTCTGTTTTGATGTCTTGCCTATGTACAAGACATTTTCTAGACGAACATGTGCTAGAGATATAGCTGCTATGTATGTAGAAGAGAAAGCTGCATTGAAAGGGTTATTTGGAAAGCATAAGCAGAATGTATCTCTCACAACAGATATATGGGTCTCTCCAAGTACCTCCTACAACTACATGGTGGTGACAGGACATTGGATGGACCAGAATTGGGTTCTTCAAAAGAGAATTCTCTCTTTTAAGGTGATCACAGATCACAAAGGAGAGACCATAGCAGGTCAATTGATTGACTGCTTAGATGAGTGGGGTATTGAGAGGGTTTTTAGTATAACAGTCGATAATGCAAGTGGGAATGATAAAGCACTAAGGGTTTTTAAAGATCATTTGATGTTGAGAGGGGCTAAGTCTTTAGTGGCTGAGGGAGAGTTTTTACATATGCGGTGTTGTGCTCATATTCTGAATTTAATAGTAGGAGATGGTCTTAAGAAAGTAAATCCAAGTATTGTAGCTATTAGGAATGCTTTTAAGTATGTAAGGTCATCTTATAGTAGGTTGTTATCTTTTCAGTTGAGGTGTGATACGGGTAAGACAATCACTAGGGGTAGTTTACCTTTAGATTGTGTGACAAGATGGAATGGAACTTACCTAATGCTGGCAGCAGCCATTAAACTTAGGAGTCCATTTGAGAGGATGTGTAATGAAGACAAGCTTTACTGTGATTACTTTGAACAAGAAGATGAGAAGACAAAGGAGAAAAGAGTTGGACCACCCACGGCTAAAGACTGGGAAGAAGTAGGCATGTTTGTGAAGTTCCTTAAAATATTCTATCAATGCACACTTACTTTCTCGGCTTCTCAGACAGTATCAAGCACTCTTGCTTTCAATGAGATAGTGAACATTGAAAGGAGTTTGATTGCCAAGTGTGCAAACAGAGATGAAGAGGTAAGAAAACAAGCATCTTGTATGAGGGATAAGTTTGAGAAGTATTGGGATGGATTTGGAAATATGAATCCTCTTGTAGTTGTAGCTAGTGTTTTTGATCCAAGAAACAAGCTACAATTTGCTGCGCTTTGCTTTGATCAACTGTATGGAAGAGGCACTATAGAATCTAAACAGCTTTATAATAGACTAACCTGTGTCTTGAAGAGGTTGTTTAGTCACTATAGTAAACTACTTACCAAACAGTCAGATGATGGTGCAGCAAATACATATGTAGAATGTTCACAGTCCCAAGAAATGCCTATCATTGATTTAGATTTGTCTGATGATGATGATGACATTGAGAGGATGGATGCCATCTACAACAAGATGGTTCAATTAGGAGGTAATGAAGAGACCTCTACAGAGTTAGATATATATTTGGCAGAAAGAGCTGAGACAAGAGTTGAAAATAGGTTGGGTTTAGGTTTTGATGTTCTCTCATGGTGGAAGGCCAACAGTGCAAAGTTTCCGATTTTATCAGAATTGGCAAGAGATATGTTGGCTATTCAAGTTTCATCTGTTGCTTCTGAGTCAGTCTTTAGCACTAGTGGCCGAATCTTAGACTCCTACAGAAGCTCTTTAACACCATATATGATTGAGGTTTTGCTTTGTGCACAACAATGGTTCAAATGTGCTTATAAGTCAGAGGCAAAAGTTGCTAATTTAGTGCAACAATTAGAAGATGTAGAGTTCCTTGAATCATTAGGTATATATTTATGTTTATGTTTATATAATTCAGTTTTTATGTGATAACTAAATACGTTTTTAATCTTTGTATAGATGCTCGGAATGCATCTAATGTTGATAACATATGATAGTGTTAATATATGATAACTGATAAGGTTAGTTGTTATTTTGTGTCATTTACTTTCATTTAAAATATCATTTGTCTTTTCTTATGTTTTGTTAATTTGTTTTCCTTCCAGGTTGGAGAGCAATTTTTTGGATGGATTCAACCTTTCAAGTTTCAAGCAATCAAGAAGAAGCTGCTTTGGTCATTTTTTGGTACTTAAGCTTCTATAAGTATATTTTTTGTTTGATTGCCTTGGTTATTTTAGTGTTAGTATGCATTAGCAATTTAGCATTTTGGTTCACTTATTTGCATTGTGTTATTTGGTTCAATATGTTTGGTAACCTAAAAACACAATGCAAATGCAAATATGTTATTTTGGTGGTTGATGGTTGTATTTATTGATCGTTGTTGTAACTAAATGTGATGGTTGTGAATGGTTAATGGTTGTGAATAGTTAATGGTTGTATTTTGTAATACAGTATATGTTTATGTGTGTTTTTATTTTTGAAACAGGTAATCGGACTATATTGTTCCGAAATAGATTGTTTTCGGAAACAGAATATCGTTTCCGAAAAACCCGAATTCCGACATAAAAGTTCCGATCCATACCGATTTCAACAAACAATTTTCTTCGGCTAAAAAATCACATTCCGAAAAACCCGAAATCCGATAATTCCGAACCCGAAAGACCCGATTAACCCGAACGCCCAGGGCGAGTTCTTAACTTGTTTATATAGTGGGATGTCCACCTTAACGGATTAAGGACACGTGTACATGATAATGAGATTAGATCTTAGAAGCACAGATGAGACAGGTACACCTACTCGTAGACTAATATCTCACGCAGTCTTTTCTCCGACGTATTTATTCTCAAGACTTAGTGCTAGTCAATCGTAGACTATGATTCGCACAGTGATATTAAATCATATTTGTTTTTCTTAAATAATAAAAATTAAACCACTCGGCATATTCCCTTGTCATTTTCATTTGAATTATATATATATTATCCTGGTCAAAATAGAATTTAATTTCTTATCGAATATTACGTTAATGTGTAATTGACTGGTTGAAAGGCTTTAAAAAATAAAAGATAAGGTTGTCTCATAGAATGAAGACAACCTAAGCACATCCACAATTTCATTATTTTATTAGTAATAAAACAAATCTTATTTAATTGTGGATATAATAACCCCAAAAATTTAATCATTATTATGGAATATTTAAACGTGGGATATACGGTTTAGGAATGTAGCATCTCTTTGTTCATTGGCGCGAAGTCTTCATGATATTCCAAATTTGATTGACCACTCTCATTGGTTACGATACGAGTCAAAATGACTAGTCTTCACGATAAGCCATATTAACATATTTCCTCTGGTTTATAAGAATCGTCTTTATATTCATAAATGCAGGTTTGCATTAAACGTCAAAAAAAAAAAGTTTGAATTATGAGAGTTACAAAAATTTAGATAAAAGTTTGATTATATATTTATTATTTATAATATAAAATTAGGCAATTTTTTTAAATACCACTAAATTTAGTTTATATTCCATAAATATCACTAAAATTAAAAAAAAAAATCACTAAAATTGATTTAAAACAAAAATACCACTTAATAATTTAATTAAATTAGAAATTAAACTTTATTTTTAAAAAATACATAAATCTTAAACAATATATACTAAACAAGACACTAAATATTAAACGCTAACCCATAAATAATAAATATTAAACTCAAACATTAAACAATAATTTCTAACATTAAATAAAAATATACTTTTATAAAAAATTATAAATTTTAATAAAAATATATTGTTAATAAAAAAATAGTATTCATGTTCAAATAAAAATTAATGTAATAAAATAAGAATTTATAAAAAGAAAAGAAAAAGAAATAAACAATAATAAAATAAAAGAGTATGCATATAATTTAAATATTGTGTCAAGAAAAAATTAAATCGATGTCAAAAAGTCTGAATGGGCCGTATATGATGGACGAGCCTCACGAATCACTTTCAAAAGTCTGAATCCGAAGGTTTGCATTTCAAAATTCTCACTAACCCATTACACATATTTTCTTCAATATGGTAATTATTTGTTTACAATAGTTAAAACAATCATTTAAGATGTTTAAGTTTTAGCAGAGACTAATGCACATCATTAATTATTTACGTTATCAGCGTGACTGTTCATGATGATAAAGACGATTAGTTATGATACTAAAACTCTTTAACTAAAATGATTTTGGTAGTTGTGATGTGTCAACCGTCGTCTAATTATTTAATAAGATCTGTAGTTTTCTGTTAGGTAGAAACATAATGAAATAATTCTATATAACATACAAAACACAAAAGTTATATAATATAAAAAATAAAAAATAAAAAGAGTCATAATGCATTTAGTTACACATGACGCTACCATACACTTATTGTCAACTTTGTAATCTGCAGTTTCTGTTCTTTTAGATTATAATCTAAGTAATTACAAGTCTTAATTCGGTGATGGTACCTAAGAACGAACAAGTACAACGAAACATTACTTGCACGTAGCCTTCGAGTCCGATCGAATCGAATTAAGGCGGGGGACCCAGTGCCGAAGCCCATCAAGTTTTCACATGCACTTTAGGACAAGAGAGACGAAAAGGTCTGTGACCGTTGGAGAAGAATCCTAAGAAACTATATGCTTCGTATACTCCACAACGTCTTGGTTTCATCTGTTGTGTTATATACTGAGTAAATACAAGAAACGTTGTCGTTTTTCTCAATTTTGTTTTAAAGGTCTTCATTGCCCACATTTGTCATCGCCTTTTGTCTTTTATCTTGGCACTACCATTGACAATTTTTCGCTGGTTTCTAACTATGAGTTTTCTTATACGGCTACTCAGGTCCGATCCAATTATTCATGATTATTTTGGATGTCCTAAACGAATTTTTTTTTTTATTTAAAATATGCATAAACATATCTTTAAACCTATAAAAAATGTCCCTAAACTAACATAAACTATTGGATGCCTAAAACAACCGACTATGTGACCTATCCTCTAGACCGGCCATACGGCTACTTATATGCATTTTTTTCTTCATTTTATGGGTTTAGATACAATCATAATTAAATGGACATCATATATATAACTACAAATCGGTGCATGCATAACGACTATATATAATAAAACCATAAATAGAGTAGGCTAGTACTAGCCATACATGATGTAAGAAATACTGATCTATATGGATGAACACACGTAACCAAATTCGCAAAGGTTACAAAATAGTTGTGGTCCAAATTCCAAACGAGGATCAACATCGGTGTTGTATATTATATGCTGATCTATCATAAATAGCAAATGTCCAAAAATAGTCATAAATGCGGGGTTTTTTCATATTCCTTTTTTTTGTTACCAAATATTTCGTCAACCATATATTAACTCACATATAAAATGCAAAATATAATGGTAATTTGGTGAAAATACTACGTTATTTATTAGTTTCTCTAATAATTTCACCAGATTTAGTTCTAGAATCTTGTTTCATTTATCACATTGTTCTCTCTATATTTATTACCGTTGAAGTATTGATTAAACTAAAATTTTATCATTGACTTAACACTGACTTCAGACATAATGGTGAGCCAGAACAAAAAAGTAAATAAAAAATGGACAAGTATACCCTTCCCGACACTCTTGTCGCCGTACGGTACTCACTTGGACAACTTGGCTACAGAGGACCATTACCTACCGACTCCGAGACAATTCCATATATCATTCATTTATTACACTTACTCTCTCCACATAAACATACATGTATGTATGTATGTTTACAGCCACATAAATTTATGTATTGCAGTACAAAATGATGTGTATCCACACTTTTGGCAAAAGAAGCAGTTATTAGGTATATAGTATTATTATACTGTCTCGTTACATATTTATAATTCAGTTTAAAGAAGAGAATATTACTATTTTTTTCCCTTTTTTTCTGTGGGAAATGAACAAGGCAGAAAAAACTTTTGACTTTTTTTTTTATCTCTTTGGTTCTATCATTATATTATCATATTTATACGTATTTTTTTAATGGTGAGAAGTGGGTCCTAGGAAATGACACATTTTGCTAAACATCTACCCTCGTGCTTCGAACCTTTGTCACTTCTCGTGAGTTTTATTATATAATAATAAGCGAAGAAATCCGCAATTTATGCCAAATCTGGAAAAATAATAACAAACTCAGAATAATCGCAGAGGAAGAACAAAATTGTTGAATTAGGTTTTCTTATTAAACGTACAAATGTAAAAGTGTTTGTTAGCTCACTTATATACACAGTGTAAAATGTTAACATAAGCTTAAATGTATTGCTAATGTGCACTCATTAAAATAAGCCATGTGTATGTCATGATACGCCCCCGCAAGTCTTTGAATCCAAGCCAATTGAAGAATGTAGAGCTGAATCAGGATGACAAAGACTTGAAACTGATAACCTGCCAAGTAGTGAAGTAAAAGGACCCAAATGTAAAGGTTTGGTTAAAATATCAGCCACTTGTGTTGAAGAACTGACATGAAACAACTTCAAGGTGCCAGCCTTTATCAAGTCTCGGATTGTATGGCAGTCTATCTCAACATGTTTGGTGCGCTCATGGAAGACAGGATTGGAGGCAATGTATATAGCAGATTTGTTGTCACAAAACAGTTTAGCTGTTGCCACAGTTTGAACTCGGAAATCAGATAGAAGTTGTGTAATCCAAATAATGTCTTTTGTAACATCAGCCAAACTCCTATACTCTGCTTCAGTACTACTTCGACTCACCACCTGCTGTTTCTTTGATTTCCAACATATCAAAGAACTGCCAAGGAAAACACAATACCCTGAAACAGAACGTCTAGTGTCTGGACACGTACCCCAATCAGCATCAGCAAATGCATTCAAACACAAGTCTGTATCAGCAGAATAGAATAGACCTTGAGCCGGATTACCCTTGATATATTTAAGAACTTTCTGAGCTGCTTGCATATGTATATCAGTAGGAAATTGCAAGAACTGACTTAACCTATTGACAGCAAATGTAATATCAGGCCGAGTTATAGTCAGATAAAGAAGTCTGCCTATCAATTCTCTATAGGGAGTAGCTGATGGTAAGGGTTGACCAGTGTCTTTACTCAGTTTTAAGTATGGATCCATTGGAATAGAGCTTGGTTTACAAGCTAAAAGACCAGCATCTTCAAGTAAGTCTAAAGCATATTTCCTCTGGCATACAGAAATTCCCTTTGCAGATCTTGCTATCTCCAAACCCAGAAAAAATTTCAAAGGACCTAAGTCTTTGATCTTGAAGGCATTGGAAAGAACAGTCTTGAGTGCATCTAAATCATCTTGATTGTTACTAGCTATAGCAATATCATCAACATAGACCAGCAAAGCTATAAAACTAGTA
>KE156308.1:25951-51523 GCA_000411055.1 Leavenworthia alabamica
GCCATAACTTTAGTCACCTATTAAGAATAACAACGAATATGATTCAAAATTCTTTGTAAATGCATCAATGAACTTTAAGGACTTACTCTTCCTATGATAATAGAACCAAGCTCTGGAATAGGACCATGTGCCTTGTGACCTGTAACTTCCACAGTAGCTCTCTGCTTGCCATTGTTATGATCCAATAAGTTAATTACCAAAACAAGAAGCTATGAGTAAGCTATACATCCGAATTTACAATCACAAATCGAAACTATAGCAATTCAACGAAGAACCAATCAATTGTAAAATCTGGAATAGAGAAGAAACCTGGTCAAGTGATTCAGGAAGAGGAGAAATAATTCGCCGAGTTCCTGTGAGGGAAGCGTAGATGGTTGTGTCGTTGATGTAAGCTCCTTTTCCGGCTTTAAACTCAGTCGCTTTTCCGATTATATCTCCCGGCGTTACTAGCTCCGTCGTCATTGTTTGGAAAATTTCTGGTTTGAGAGTGTGAAACAAAAACCCTAAACAACACAAGACGAAACTAGAAAAGCATAAAGTTTCGGGAACTGTACCTTTAGGTTTATATAATTTCAATTTTGACCCTAAATGTTTTGAAACTATATGTTAATTCTCATTTAGACCTATATATTACTTCTAATTTTGTCTCTTATGTTTTTTTTTTTGCATTATACAGTTCGACCCGGTTACACTTTTAATACCTGACTCCGACCCGGAAAAACCCGAGCCTGACCCGATTAAATTTTTCAAATGTAGGAGCAGGCGTGAGTTTCACATTTCAACAGTCTGTAACACTTGCAGAAAAATTCGAGTAGTTTCCTTCAAATTGCAAATCCAAGCAACAAGCGGGATCTCAACTTAGAAATAGCTATATCCAAATCCATCTCTCCGTCACCGGAACCGGCGAGATTAGTCTTCGAGATTCCAGATCTGCTCGTCTACGTCTTCCTCCTGTCGTTTTCTTCATTTGATTATTAAATCACTCGATAGTTGCTCCAGTTCCGTCGAATTGATTAGGTTAAACGCACCTACCACTCACTTCTATTTTCATTTCTATTTGAATATTTCGCTACGTTTCTGTTCTGATTGTTTTGGATTTGAGCAAAAAGCCATTATGAGTTGAAATTTCGGAAGTTCCATGGAAATGTTAGGGGTTTGATATTGTAGTTGTAGAAGATGCAGAGTTTATCGAGCTCATCTCCGACACCGGAGGCAATATTAGAATGGCTGCAGAAGGAAATGGGGTATAGGCAATTAGGTCCGTATAGTGGATCAAGTAAATCTCATGTTCCTTCTATTGATGCTATAAGGAAGATCTGTAGAGGGAACATGATACCTATATGGAATTTTTTAATAAACCGAGTGAAATCGGAGAAGACAGTAGAGAGAATTAGGCGGAATATTACGGTTCATGGAGGGAGCAGCAATGCTAGTTCTGTACATCCTGGGAAGGAAGAGAGTAAGGGTAAAGGAAGGCAGAAGGAAAAGGAGGCTGCATTGCAGGAAAGGGAAATAGCTGCAAAGGAAGTGGAGAGATTGAGGAACATGGTGAGGAGGCAAAGAAAAGATTTGAAGACTAAAATGTTGGAAGTCTCTAGAGAAGAAGCAGAACGGAAGAGGATGCTTGACGAAAGAGCAAATTACAGGTTTCATCTGAATCTTAGTTTTGAAATACTTTGCTTTTAACTTGTAAGAGAATAGAATCGAAAATACCTGCACCAGTCCACTAATGTTCATGTAATGCTTTCTGATGTTGTGGTTATACTTTATTATCATTAGTGTTATGTCCTCAACAAAACCGTCGTAAGTATAGTTTTTATGTGTACCATGATTAGCAGGACATAGTTTTGGTGGTATTTTGAATTCCTTCTCTGTTATTGAAGCAGATCTATATATATAGCTCTGAAGTATTCTTGTTGGTTATTCATTGGATTTCTTCAGGCTAGTTTGTTGATTTGATTTCATGGATATGCCACACAACCATTCTAAAGTTTATATCCACGCTTTGTGATATTGATGTTCTATCTGCCCATTTAATGAAGCTTTATTTACAGCATTTTACTCTGTTGAAATGCATTGTTTCTGTTGCTACAACATTGGGAATCTTGGTTTCTGTTGTGTACAATAGATCTTTCAAATTGATTTATGAGTTTTCTTTCCTTATTTCAGACACAAGCAAGTATTATTGGAGGCGTATGATCAACAATGCGATGAAGCAACAAGAATATTTGCAGAGTATCACAAAAGGCTACAAGTGTACGTTAATCAAGCAAGTGATGCACAACGGTCTGTCAATTCATCGAATGAAATATTTAACAGCCTCAGTTCTAACACTGAGAGAGAAGCTGTTTATTCCACTGTCAAAGGAATTAAATCTGTAGATGATGTTATTCTCATGGAAACAGCCCGAGAACGAGATATCAGGAAAGTTTGTGATTTTCTTGCATCACACATGATCGAAAGAATACGTAACTCCTTCCCTGCATACGAAGGAAATGGAATTTGTTCACATCCTGAGCTGGAAACAGCCAAGCTGGGTTTTGAATATGATGGAGATATATCTAATGAGATGAAAAATGTTATAGTAAATTCCCTGAGTGGTCCTCCTTTACTGCTTCAAGCTATTGCTGCATACACTTTACGCATTAAGACCCTGATATCTAGAGAGATGGAGAAGATTGATGTCAGAGCAGATGCTGAAATGTTAAGGTGTCTCCTGACTTTCCTTCTTATGCCACTTTCTAATATCGTGCACTCCTGCTTCTGCAGGGTGTGCTTCACTCAAGTGCACCTTGCATGCTATTTTGCTAAATTTATTGACACGGAAGTAGAAGATTATGAACCTCATATTGCAAAAATTGATACTTATATTTAGTTCGTTGCAAGCTAGCTTCTGTTCAAATCTTATTGATCTGTTCTACATAAGGTGTTCCTGGACTTCCTTTAAAATATGTTTGATCAATGATTATTGTATCTCTATCTCGTATCAACTTTTCAGTTTTCACCGAATTAGACATCTGCTCTCTTAAGTTTTTGTTCCAGGGTTGTTTTAGTCTAACATAAGCATTTGGATGTCAATCTGTTTACAGGTATAAGTATGAGAACAACCGGGTAACAGACAATTCATCTTCTGACGTTAGCTCGCCTTTGAGTTACCAGTTTAATGGTAATGGGAAGATAGGCACAGATACTCATTTCCAAGGATCTAACAACCAGCTCCTTGAACGGCAGGTAGCTTTCTTTGTCTAGTTTTGCTGGTTTCTTCTTGTTAATTTGAACATATAGAGATGGGAGATTTATGCTTCAATTTAAGCAAAGTTTAATTCAGACAGATATATTCAGTTTGGTCTTCCAATGCTGTATGTGTGTGTTGCATTGTGTGGCCATATGTTTAGTCTGTTTATCTTACCTTTCACCCATGCTACTGTTTCCAGAAAGCGCATGTTCAACAATTTTTGGCTACAGAAGATGCACTAAACAAAGCCGCTGAAGCTCGTAATTTATGCCACAAATTTATTAACCGTTTGCATGGAAGTGCTGATGCAGCTTCAAATTCGTTTACTGGAGGCCTAACACAGAGTGGTAGCAATCTTAGGCAGTTTGAGGTAGATACCAGATTCCCTTGGTTTCTTCAAAACTTTCCTTTAACTTTGTGTTCTTGTATACAAATCTTACAATAAAACACTCTAATAGTCACTATTTAGGTGGCACTGATTTTTGTACATGCTTGAACAAGCTATACGATTTTTGCTTTGCAGTTGGATGTATGGGGAAAAGAAAGAGAAGCTGCTGGTTTAAAGGCTAGCTTAAGCACATTGTTATCTGAAATTCAACGTCTTAACAAATTATGTGCAGAAAGAAAAGAAGCTGAAGATTCCTTGAAAAAGAAATGGAAGAAAATTGAGGAATTTGATGCTCGCAGATCCGAACTTGAAACTATTTATACAACTCTTCTCAAGGCCAACATGGTAATATCCCATCTGATTCTTTTATTAAATTGATTAGTTGATGATACCCTTTATTATGATCTTTTTTTATATATAGGATGCTGTTGCATTCTGGAATCAGCAACCACTAGCTGCAAGGGAATATGCAGCAGCCACTGTAATTCCAGCTAGTGAAGTTGTTGTGGACATTTCAAACAGTGCAAAAGATTTCATTGAGAAAGAAGTGTCGGCTTTCTTTCAAAGTCCTGATAACTCTCTCTATATGCTTCCAGCTACTCCCCAGGTGTGTATGTTGTTAGATTTATCTATCCATTTATGCATGATACACGCGTAATTCATTTAGTTTGTAAGATATATTTCATACATAGTTATAGACTGATACTTGCTGAATAATACAACAATATTAGAAGTTGAATATAGAGAAGTTATGTATATGTTCAAGGTTCTTTTGGTCTGTAAGATCATATAATCATGCAGCATAGAAGAACGCTTCATGTTCTTTCAAATTAGAAAACTTGCACTTAGATGCCTCGATTCTGTTTATTTTATATGAACATCTTCTTAACCAGGGACTACTGGAGTCTATGGGAGCTAATGGATCGATGGGACCTGAAGCTGTTGCCTATGCAGAAAAGACTGCTGCTCTATTAACCGCAAGAGCTGGTGCAAGAGATCCATCAGCAATTCCATCTATATGTCGCATATCTGCTGCCCTTCAATATCCTGCAGGTGAGATTTTTCTTCTCCTCTTTTTCAAAAGCCGACGATAGTGTATAGTTCATTACTCAGGAAAAGTTCATGTTAATAGCATCATAGTAGAATTTGCAGCATTTGCTTATTATCAATATTTCTTGCTTCTTAACCAGGTCTGGAAGGTTCAGATGCAAGTTTGGCCTCAGTGTTAGAGTCTCTTGAGTTCTGCTTAAGGTTCCGTGGTTCTGAAGCATGTGTTTTAGAAGACTTAGCAAAAGCAATTGATATGGTTCATATACGGCAAGATCTAGTTGAAAGTGGCCATTCTCTATTAGATCATGCTTTCCGAGCCCAGCAAAAATACGAAAGGTAAGGTGTTCGTTTTCCTCTTACTCTTGTATACATGACACGAGCCACCTTTATCTATCTTATGTTAAACTTTCACTATACTAACTATGTATCTTTTTGTGCGCAGAACAACGAACTACTGTCTAGATCTAGCTTCTGAACAAGAGAATACAATATCTGAGAAATGGTTACCTGAACTTAAGACTTCAGTTCAGAATGCTGAAGCTTCCTTGGAGCAGTGCAAATACGTCAGGGGTTTGGTATGTAAACGACTTTTATATATAATTCTCGTTTCATATGCTTAATATGCTACTGATGGTAACTGTCTTAATACCACAAAATGAGAGGCATAAAAGCTGCTTAAACACTCGACAGTGTTTATATGTTATTCAGATTTAGAGTCCTTACAGTTTTTTATTTGTTATTGTAAATGCAATGTAGCTTGAGGAATGGTGGGAACAACCAGCAGCAACAGTAGTGGATTGGGTAACAGTAGATGGTCAAAGTGTTGTAGCTTGGCTAAACCATGTTAAACAACTTCTTGCCTTCTACGATAAAGGATCATCATCCTTACGAACATAAAAAAAAAAGAACATCACAAGGTTGAAGAAAGTTCGATTGAGATGCCAATTCGTAAAAGATAATGGGTAACTCTTATTTCTCTTTATGAATCACTGTTTCTTTTGTGTGTTTTGTTATAGTTTTATAAGGTTTTAATTTTACATGATTGCTTCGTGTTATTGTGGGGTTTTATTAGGTATTATGATGATGATGATGTGTTGTTTTATGATTCTCTTAATCAGTGTTTAGCTTTTGTATAATGACGAGATTTGTTTTGTGTTGCATTCATTGAATCAGTGTTTTTTTTTGCAAAAAAAGTTGGTTATTTTGTTAATTACAACTACTTGGTTGTTGTTGTTAACGATTCGTGAGGCGAGTTATTCTCAAACATTAAATTCTCGTGATTGAATTATGTTTGTCTTTAACTCGGACAATCCTTTAAATTAGACATAAATACTTTTATTATTCTTGGTAATTTTGTCAAATTAGTTTAATATCATATTGTTTCTTTTCCTATTTGAAAATTACACTTGTCATATTCGCTTTGAATATACCGACTTAATTATTTGTCCTCAGCCGTCCTCTCGTGATTTAATAGATAAAAATGTAAACAAATTTTATTTTCTTTGTTTTTAAAAGAATATCATTATAACATTTTCATATATATTATAAAAAAAAACTAAATACTATATTTTCTTAATATTTATTATAAGTCATTAACCAACCTTTTAAAAATAAATAAGTGGTCTTAATTAAAAGTTAAAATAATATTTTGTTTAAGAATTTGCATTAAAAACATAAGAAAGAATGAAATATCCTTTTTATATTTTAAATGTAATTAATAGTTTCTATGTATATTAATTACTCTGTTCTACATGAGCATGTTCTTGACGTGAAGTTACATGAGCATGTTATATAAGCAATCATGATCTTCAATAGAGCAACATATCAAAAATAAATCTTCAAAATATTATCCATAAAATTCCCAATTATTTGTTTTTTTTTTGGTGCTTTGTCTTCTATTAACTGAAATACAACTACGAGTCACGAGATAGAAAAGAACAAAAAAAACTTATTGAATAAACCCCATGTTATGTTTCTCTCTATCATATCAAAGTCTTTATATTATTACCAGAGACAAAAACAAAACCACTTTCAACTTTAGAAACACTAAGCTCTTCAAAATGTCTTCTTCTCTTCTCATCTTCATCTTCATTATCACCATACTCATAACATTAAGTAATCATTCTTCAAAGGCTACTAATCTACTAGTAACCACTGACAACAATAAACACTTCTCAAACTCAGGTATTCTCATCAACACAAACTGGTTTAAATTTTAGAAACTTATCTCTTCTCTGTTCTGAGGACTTTTGTCTTCTTCTGTGTGGATTTGCACAGTCTCATCTGCTGACTACAGATTTAGACAAGCAAAACTAAGTTTCAGACAGGAGACTAAAGGTCATCATCATCAGAGAGAATTACAGGCTTTGTGTCCTTTCTCTGAGGTGAGATGTTCAAAGAGTAGACGGATTCTGAAACAAATTAGAAGAGTAAGAAGAAGAGATCAGAAGAGATCACCAAGACACCGGCGAATCGCAGCTGGTTCGAGAAAAGTTTCAAGAGATAAGAAGTTCTTTTGGTTTTTTCCTCCAAACCCGTTTGCTCCACCGCCTTCGATCTTTCCTCCAAACCCGTTTGCACCACCACCTTCAATTTTCCCACCAAATCCATTTCAGCCATCACCGCCTTCGATTTTCCCACCAAACCCATTTCAACCTCCTGCTCCGCCTCCATCGATATTTCCTCCGTTATTTCCTAAGCCTCCTCCTGCCCCTCCTCCATCTATATTCCCTCCATTGTTTCCTCAGCCTCCACCAGCTCCTCCTCCATCTATATTCCCTCCAAATCCATTTCAGCCTCAACCTCCTCCAGCTCCTCCTCCATCTATATTCCCTCCAAACCCATTTCAACCTCGACCATCTCAGCCGCCTCCCACTCCTCCTCCATCGTTCTTCCCTCCAAACCCATTTCAGCCTTCTCCACCTCCTCCTCTTCCTACTCCACCACCATGGTCTCTCTTTCCTCCTCTACCACCATTCTTTCCAGGCCTAAATCCACCACCACCACCACCTCCCCCTCCTCCTCCACCCCCGTCATTTTTTCCATTTCCCCCATTCCCTTTTTTTCCGCCACCACGCAACCCTGGCCCTCCTCCTGCTTCATCTTCTTCAACAAACAAACAGTCTCCTTAATCAAACAAGAGTATATATACATATATATATATGTAAACCAAACATTTAGTTGAGAGATGCACTATCTTTTATATATGACAATCATGTTTACATAAGGGTAAAGAATAAAGATGAGTTTTTCAACTTTTACAGTACATTGCATCTGTTCTTGAGTCTATTTATCTTGATACTATGGCTAACATCAAACTTAAGACTCAAAAAAATGGACTCACTTCTATCATATCAAACTCATATGATACAGACATGTCAACAAGCACAAAATTATTTCCCCGGCAATAACAAGTTATTATCTGACTATGAGACCATATATTTGAAAATTGCAATTAGATTGAGCAATCTCTCATTATGGATTTGTGAAACTTCCTACATAAAGTTGGAGCTTCATAGAAGTAGTGAACGAAAACTATATACACTGATCTAAACCTACTGATAACTCGGAAAGAATTGAACCTGACTCACTGAAAGTAACAAAATTATCAAACAGTATCTATAAAGTAGAAAAAAAAACCCAAGATCTTTTATTGTCAAATCCTCTTCTAGGAATGATCTAAATCTTTCTACAAGCCTCTAGTTTAAGTAGAAGAATCCTCTTTTTTTATCAGTGATGCTATTATAATTGTCCTAACGAATTAAGATTAACACTTGCGGAGTAAACACCTTTTTACCTTTTTCATTTCTTTCCAATGTACAAATGTTACAAGCATACCTCATGGTCTCTGACATATTGACATCCGATGACTTAAGTGCTTCAGTTAAAGACTTAAAGTGTATAGTACCCTGTTCAAAAAAACAAACCAAAACTAGCATGAGTACGTTTAAGTACAGTATCAGTTAGGATCCTGAGTAGTATTTAGGGAGAAAAAGACTGTTTAGAAGAGAGATTTTGTATTAAACTGTAAGACTTCCTAAGTTTACAGCATTTATGTCATTTCACTGTATAACTCTATCCTACAGAACTTCATACTACCAAGACAACATGGAAGCCTCTGCAAATAGCTAAGGCATCAATGGAACCTTTTATGATATCATTCTTCCTTAGTAACAACAAAAGGTAAGCCATGTTTTAAGTAGAGACATATGTTTTACTACTAACCAGTACTTATTTTCAGAAAAGAAATGAATAAATTATGGAATAAGCAAAAGCTATTTTCATCTACATATGTCTCACCTCTGTTCTTATTACTTGAAAAGCTTTTACAGACTTGACCTCCACAACATACCCATTATTAGATCTCTGAATCAAAGTTAGCATAAAACAGTTGTCATTAATGATCAAGAATGATCAAACATTATGAACAAATCAAATCTTATCAATCAACAATCACAAAATAAGCAACTTTCTAGTCAGTAATACAATAGTTTAGAAAAAACAATCAATTTAATTAACACTATTATCACCTTTCATTGATTTCGTTTCTTCTTCGTTGCTTTGTCTCTGAATGTTTCGATCTAAATGAGCTTCGATTTCTCCTACCTGGAACTGAATTAGATTAAAATCGAAAATGGAAGGAACAAAGAAGCTGATAAATCCCAAATACGAACCTATTGATGAATCATTTCGAAAAGGTAAGTTACTGTGTACATAAGCTTCTAATATCTCGTCGAGTTCAGAAGAGTTCATTTCGATATGTTATGGCGATATCGACACCGGAGATAACACAGTCTGGAGATTCGAAATGAAACTCCGGCGACCGAGAGAGTGTAATTTGAGTAGACAACAAAGGTGAAAGACTCAAAGCCCATTTTGAATGTGTCGTTATAAGCCCATTGGGTTAAGAGAATAAGCGATATAGTATAGAAATGTAAAGCCGACGTAAATAATAAAGTAGGCCTAATAAAGCCCAACAGATGAGTAATGCCACGTCTTCAACTGAGTAATAGATTAATTTTATAAAACACAAGTCTGCAATTTAGATATAAAAAAAATATAAATAAAATATTTTCCCATCATATTAGTGTATATTCTCATTATGAGTTTAGCTGGAAAAATCACATAATTTTTTTCGGTTAAATACTTAAATTCATTCTGCAAAAATCATTATTTGTTATTTTTTGTCTTTTGAATAACTATGTTTTAATAATAACAATGACAAACCTGAACTATCAGTTAACAAACGGACAACACAAGTGAGCTACTGACAAAGATCATTTATATATATCTCATACAAGAGAGGGAGACACACATGTCTTAATACCCTAATGGTAGAGTTAACTACACAATACCACAATGGCGAAATCTACGACTTTTAAAATTTGTTAGCTACACCATTTATGACTAGAAACATAATAAGTGTATATGAAACAATAATCAAATCATGTGGAACTATGTTGAGTGAAGTAATATTTATATAAGTATCTTAAAAACTTCTTAATCTTGAGCATTCATATATGTTGACAACTTCAAGAGATCTCAACTACTTTGATATGGAGCATTTGAAAGATATGTATGTTCCTTTCAAATACCATGAACTTGACAAAGACATCTTCTTGAGAATTTGTAATGTGCTGAATGTAAAATACATGGTATAAAAGAAAACATCAGAACATGAGAAAATATGCATATGATGTAATAAAAATACTATGCTCATAACAGAATTCTATAACTAACCTTGAGGTAATTAAATGATATCCCTGAAACAGTTGTATCCTGAAAAATCATCCAAAATGAAAGGAGCTGTTAAAAAATAAAATATATAAGATATGTTAGTCTTTCACTATATGATTTGGTTTTAGATCATGGAGAACTTACTGTATCATTTTCCAAGGATATCGCATATCTCTTTAGTATATAAGAAGATGATGGTCTTTACTGTTGAAGAATGTTGTAACTCATTTTTTCTCATGTAAACGAGTTTTTATTTCGATATTTCTATCGAGACTAGTTTCTAGGCTATTCTTTACTTTTTCCATTCATAAAGATGAACTTATGAGATGAAAACCCAATGGAAGATTACCGCAAAGTTGTGTTAATCTTTATGCAAGCTCTATAAATATAAATCAATCGGGTAAAGATCCTTTAAAAGCATTTAGCTAAAAGATCTCAAGAGCTTCTCCTATAAATGGAAACTCTAAATAGTAGATAATGTTGACCTGTTGCTGCAAAACCTCTTTTGTTTTCTGTTGTAATAATAATCCTACTTTCACGACCAACTATGTTGTCTAATTAGCCAAATCATACAATTGTTCAAAATCATTCACATGATCAAGAATGATAAGCATTTGTTGATCATGTAGCTTTTTTTTATAGCACCTAAATGATGTATCATAATATACTTTAACTTCAAAATTCTTGAAAGAAGTTACTGTGTAAATGCAACTTCATACCATAATTGTCGTACGTAGTTGATCTAGCAATGGTAGTCTTACCAATTCATGTAGGATCACATATTCTTACCATCATCATTTCATCACAGTCTAGATGACTGAAAACTTAATGATATGGAGATCTATAATAGACTGGTAATCCTTCCACAAGAAATCCAAACCGCGGAAAACGCAAAGTTCCACTGGAAGAAAATGTTTTAATTGTTTCAAAAACAATCATACAATTTCTATGACTATCTTTTCAATCATGGCTGCTTCATTTACCTAACAAACAACAAAAACAAAATATCAAACAAACATAATAAATCGTAACTCAATAGAAATTCCCAAATTAATCTGATAAAAACAAACGAACCAGTTTGTTAATCGTTCTCCAACTATGTTGTGCATACCGCTTAAAACGTCGATCTAACTTTTCTTCATTTTTTTTATCGATACAAATTTATTTTGGATATCTTTCCAAAATCTCCTGTTTGTTTCCGTAAATATCGATTTGGTAGAAAATCGTAATCATTATTATTTTGCATTTTATGATTTCTACCATTTCATTCAAGCACCACCTCGAAGTAGCATAATCATCTTTTGAAAAAACCACGATTGAGATCCGTGGCGTGGTTTTCTAATTGCTCGTATGAGATCCCAAACTACAATTTGGTTTCTCTCGATTTCTTGATCATCAAACATCATAATCGAATTCGACCATAAAAGAAAGAGAAAAGTCTTACTTGAATTTTGTTTATGGAAGCTGGCGAAGACGCTATATCTCCAAGTTGGAGAAGAAGCCATGAGATAATAAGGTCGTGAGTAAATGTGGTAGATGAGATCTATGGATCCACGAAGTGATAATAAAGGCTTATTCAATTTTTGACCTTTACATGGAAACAAGTGGTAAGCATTATTTATGGGCCCACCTTAATATAAAATAGATTTTTGAAATATTTTAACTAAATTATTATTATTTCAGTTAAAAAAAAATTATACAGCCTGGCTTTTGGGCTTAAAAGCCCAATTATAAATCTTTTACATTTCAACTTTATACAAAACACGATAAAAAAAAGCTTAATCCAAATTTGAGAGTATTAAGATTCTGAGAATTAAGTAATAATCACCTGTATGAAACCCAGATCGAAGGATGCTCAAGTGAAAAAATCACAGATACTATCACGTCCAAATATGTAAGCTCCTTTCTCATGTCTGCAATGAGAAATTACACAATAGTGTTTACTAACGCATCTCCAACGAAATCAAAATTGCTATAAAAAAATTCAGCGATGGATTCATAAGAGCTTTACTAACACGTTTAATTTGTCTACAATGGCGCCTTATTTAAGAACTTCAAGTTGAAATTGGTGAAAAAGAGGACCACTCCACTTATCCTGCTTCACGGCTCGAGCACGAGGTGGCTCATTTGTGTCTATGCCGACGGAATTTTCCTTGTATTGTTCAATAATCGTTGGTTCTACTACTTGTATTGTCACGAGATTAGGTTGGTTACGGTTTCTGGGAGGCGGAGGGTTCATTGATGAGACTTCCGCTGAGGTTGAGGATTCTTTGCTCTGGGAAATTGATGTGGTGTTTGGCTCAGGCTCCGGATCACCGTTAGTGTTTCGCAGAGGAGGAGGATCCATCGCCGATGTAGTCATGGTTGCAGATGAAACCATTCAGAATTCAAAAACTCAGGTAAAGAAGAGAGATCAACGAGATGGCAAGTGTAAGTCGGGTCCGGGCTCGGATCCAGAATCGAGTATAGCCGTTTTAACTCTTTGGGCTTTATAGTGAGGTTATAAACTAAACGGTAAAGATATATCAAATGGCCGGGCCCATTAGCTCAACGTAAAGTTAAGAAAAGGGTTTTTGTCTTTTTTATTTATTTTTGTTTTCTCCTTCGCCGTTGAGCTGTGATTGTGAGTGAGATGGAGGCTGAGAAAATGGAGTTGAAGCTATACAATACGATGACGCAACAGAAGGAAGTGTTGGTTCCGATCAATCCCGGCAAAATTGGATTGTACGTCTGTGGTATCACCGCTTACGATTTCAGTCATATTGGACATGCACGCGCCGCCGTTTCCTTTGATGTCCTTTACAGGTATCTTCTTCCCCTTGCATTAGGGTTCTTTTGGAATGAAATAAGTTAGATTAATTAGGTTAAGTTTGGGGATATGGAGTTTTAAAATCAGATCTCATAGCTTAGAGTCGAAGATAATAGTTTTAGATTCTTCTGTAGTTTGATACTTGGATCTGGCTTTTCATCATTGTTACTTGTATTGGTACTTATGCAGATACTTGAAGCATTTGGGTTATGAAGTTAATTTTGTTCGCAATTTCACAGATGTTGATGATAAGGTATGCTTTTTTTTTAAAGCTGCATTGAACATTCTGAATTTAAACAAGAATTTTCTTGTTTTTACAGTTTTTATACTCATTTTTAGAATCTTTCAATCTGAATTTTGGATTTATGTAGATTATCAAACGTGCTAATGAACGAGGAGTGGACCCATTAGAGTTGAGTAATGAGTTTTGTGAGGAGTATTTGGTAGATATGGGTGCTCTTCAATGCCTTCTTCCCACTCATCAGCCTCGTGTTAGTGATCATATGGACCACATAATAACGATGATTGAAACGGTATGTTAGCTTAATAAAAGATCTTACTTGTTTCTTCTGTTCTTCGTATTTGGTCTTGTTAAATGCTGTTAGTTGAAAGATGTGATACAACATGAAGTTGGAATTATCAGTAATTTGTATGATCCACTTGCTTGTTACAGATCATTAAGAATGATTGTGGGTATGTAGTGGAAGGTGATGTGTTCTTTTCCGTTGACAAATCGCCGAACTATGGTAAATTATCTGGGCAAATGTTGGAACATACAAGAGCTGGTGAACGTGTAGCTGTAGATTCAAGAAAACGCAACCCTGCTGATTTTGCACTATGGAAGGTTCAAGAATCAAAACTTTGCTTTCATCTTCATCTCTATGTGAGTCTTGTAGTTTCTGATGAAGTGTGGTTTAATTATGCAGGCTGCAAAACCTGATGAGCCAAGTTGGGATAGCCCTTGGGGTCCAGGAAGACCAGGATGGCACATAGAGTGTAGTGCAATGAGTGCTCATTATCTGTCTTCGAAATTTGACATTCATGGAGGTGGTGCAGATCTTAAATTCCCGCATCATGAAAACGAGATTGCTCAAACATGTGCTGCATATGAAGATGGTGGTATCAATTACTGGTTGCATAATGGTCATGTCACTATCAATAACGAGAAGATGGCGAAATCAAAGAAAAACTTTAAAACGATTAGAGAAGTAAGTTTCTTATTGGTTTCTTCTACAATAATTGAATTTTTTTCCTTTGGCAGAACTAGGCCTGGGCATTCGGTCGGTTCGGTTTGGGTCGGAAATTCCAGTGTTTTGGTATTTTGGTTTTTTAGAAAAAGTTCTGAACGGTTTAAAATTTTATAGTACGGTTCAGTTTTATTTTTTTTGTTTTGTTCGGTTTTTGGTATAAAAAAATATTCCGATTGGTTTTAATTTCGTAAGTTCGGTTTGGTTTTAAGGTAAAAATAATGGTTAATCTTAGTTTTTCGGTTTATTTTGGGTTTTTTCGGTTTGTTCTGTTCGGTTTAAGATAAAAAAGTAAATAAATAAACACATAAAAATATTTAAACAGAAAAAAAAAAAAAAAAAATATAAAAAAAAAAAANCCGGGCCTGGGCAGAACTGTTGTTTATACTTTTTCAATCTTGTGTAGATCACAGCTAACTACCATCCATTGGCTCTAAGGCACTTCTTGATGAGTGCACAGTACCGTTCCCCTCTGAGTTTCTCTGAGTCTCAGCTAGAGAGTTCATCAGAAGCATTATACTATGTTTATCAGGTGCATTGCTTCAGATCTCTTTATAATTTATATTCACAGTTCTGATTAGAACTTTTGGTCTTTTGTTTGTCAGACTTTACAAGATCTTGTTGAAGGTTTATCACCATATCAAGAAGCAATAACATCTGAAGGTGGAAAAGCCGAAAAAACTGCAGAAGCTAAAGACATCATTACCAAACTGAAAAATGAGTTTGAAGCAAAGATGTTAGATGATCTCAATACTGCACATATACTTACTGGTGCTTATCAAGATGCTTTGAAATTCATCAATGCTTCACTCAGCAAGCTCAAGGTTTTCTAATTTTTTCTTTATTTTTATATCTTGCATTCACTAATAACTTACCGGAAGCACCCGACCCGAACCCGATCCGAAAAACGCTATCCGAATTAGAAAAATTATTTCATTGGGTGCTATACTCCTAAACCCGAAAACCCGTATCCAAAATCGTCGGTTAAAACTCAAAATCTAATTATATATATAAATAATTAAATTATTCTAAAACTTTTAGTGATATTTGTGAAAGTTAGTTAATTTTTTATTTATTTAACCTTTTTTTTTTCCAATATTTTCTTACCTGAAAACCCGTATCTGAGCCTGTCGGTTAAACTCGTAATCTATTTATATATACAAATAATTAAATTATTCTAAAACTTTTAGTTATATTTTTTAAAATTTAACCATTCTTTTTTTTTCAATATCTTCTTACCCGAAAACCTGTATCGGAACCTGTCGGTTAAAATCCGAAATATAATTATATATACAAATAATTAATTTATTTTAAAACTTTTAATTATATTTGTGAAAATTTAGTTAAATTTTCTAAATTTAATCATTTCTTTTTCAATATTTTCTTATCCGAAACCCATTTGTACCTGAATCCAAATCCAAACCAAACTCGACAAAATTATTCTATTGGTTACTAAACTCTTAAACCCGAACCCGAATGGATTTTACCCGAACCCGAATGGGTTTTACCCGAATCCGACCCATTTGCGCGTATGCCCAGCCCTGACTAATACATAACAAAAATTGTTTTTTCTTCCTGACATTATCAGAAAATGCAAAAGAAACAGAGAATGTCAATGCTTGTATCACTAATTGAGATTGAGAAAGCAGCAAGAGAAGTTCTTGATGTACTTGGTTTACTAACTACTCTGAGCTATGATGAGGTTTTAAAAGAAATGAAACAAAAGACATTAACAAGAGCTGGATTAGGAGAAGAAGATATTACAAAGTTAATAGAAGAAAGGATAATGGCAAGGAAGAATAAAGAGTTTGAGAAAAGTGATGAGATTAGAGAAGAATTAACAAGACAAGGAATAGCTTTAATGGATATTGGTAAAGAAACTGTGTGGAGACCATGTTTTCCTTCTCAAGCTGCTGATTCAAGCAATTGAGCACTGAGAGAGAGAGATGGAGATATAGTCAACTTATTGAAGTCAACGTTTTCTTCATTTCTCTTAGTTTTCCTTTGAAGACTATTTCTATTTTAGTAATTTAAACTTGTTACTGTTATTTGTATTTTTAACATTCAGAAGTTACATTATAAATTATACTTTTTTACTTTTATTATTTATGGGGCAAACATGCATGATTAAAATCTAACTGTAACCAAGTATACGGTAAATATTTAGTTTTTAATGTAATCGTAAAATTGGTTAGTTAATCGTAAGATATAATTGTATAATTACAACCATAACTGTTTTAAAAACAAAACATAATTAATTATATATTAAGTATTAGTTGAAATATTATTATCTAATTTTTACAATAAAAATTAAATATATTTTATAAAAATATTATTAATATTATATTTTATATTATTAGTAAATAAATTAATTAAATTTAAATTATATAAATATGTAATAATTTAAAACGATAACTGGTTTAAACTTTAACAATTTTAACCGTATCAAAATAAATAGTTAAGTTGAAAAATTATAAAAACCATTAATTAACTATAACCATACTTATGCATAGGAACAAGTATTGCTTATATTAGTGTGGTTTTGTTCTTCTTGAACAAGTTGAAAGCGTCACTGTAAATGGCGATTGCGTTGGAGAAAACCGCAAGAACTCAATCATTAAGCTTTTTAGCAACAAAAAAAAAAAAACTCAATGAACTCTTAATATTTAGAAAATTGATTTATAAATTTACATATCCACAATAACTCTTTTGAAAGTTTTTTAAAAAAAAGTTAATCTCTTCAAATTTTTTAAAGTAGTTCAATAATTTTGTAGGGATAATAAGAAATAATTAAAACTAGATATTATATCCTTATAAAAATAACTTTTCTTTTCCTTTTAGCTTTAATCTTAATATAAATATATACATTCAAGTTGCATGATTGTTAGATACTTTAATATAGGTTTGACCCAAATGAAGAAACTTGGGTCCCACTATGTCCACAACTACTCTATATGAACACTTCTTCACTTCACACACCAAAGATTCATCACAAACCCTAAATCATCCTATCAAACCCTAACTTGCATCTCAAGTCTCCACCAATAATGGAACCATCACCCAACATTTTCAACCTCCATGGCTCTCCACCTTCTTACCTTACCCATTTCACTACATATCGCGACAACGGAGAAACCCTAAATCCATTCTACACCTTCCAAACTAGTGTGAACACACCACAGTTCATGAGTTTGAGTAGTAACAACTCAACCTCAGATGAAGCTGAAGAGACTCAAAGAGATATAATCAATGAGAGGAAACAAAGGAAGAAAGTATCTAATAGAGAATCAGCTAGGAGATCTCGTATGAGGAAGCAAAGACAAATGGGTGAGCTTTGGTCACAAGTGATGTGGCTTAGGAATGAGAATCATCAGTTACTTAATAAGCTTAACCATGTTTTAGAGTCTCATGAAAAGGTTATTGAAGAGAATGCTCAGCTTAAAGAAGAAACATCTAAGCTTAAGCTAATGATTAGTGATATACAACTTCAGAATCAAAACCTTTTCTCTTGTCTTAAAGATGACATTATTGTATAGATTAGTTTACGTGGCTATAATATATAGTATGTATTTATATGTATATCTAGTGATATATCTCATATATTAGTAAATTACTCTGTTAATTTGAACCATTGTATCATAATATTTAATTTGCAGTTGATTTTAGATTTATTTTATTAGATTTTTTTTATGTTCAAATCTTAATTAAAGAAAAACCGAGTGTTAATTTATTTTATTTTGTTAACAATTAAGATTTTGAATTTATCTGAACATATATACACAAAAAACACGTAAACATGGACTGTGTGGTATTAGAATCTTATGAATTGTAAATTATTGGATGCAAAACTTATATATGTCAATAATAAAATATCTTATATTTGTTAATAATAAAATATGTATAACTAAAATTTTTAATATTTTTTAAAAAAATTAATACAATTTCACAAGCTATAAAATAATTTTATATTTCAAACTATAAAATTTATATATTTTTAATTAACATTATTTTAGTCTATAAAATGATAAAATTTAAAATATGTTTGTAAAATACTTTAAATATTTAATACTATTTTTAATATGTGACTTAAAATTATAAACTATACAAAACATTAAACATATATTAAACTAAATTAAAATTTAGAGCATTAAAATAAAGTTAAAATTTGGAAGGTTAAGAGAAATGCCTTTTTATTAATGAATCTTGCTCCTTAAACCCACATAAGCATATAGCTATCGAAGAGGTTTAAACACTTAAACTAAACACGTGCATGGTCTAATAATTTAGATCTAATTACTCTCTAGTTTCTACTTTTTATCGATCTAAGATCACATGAAGACAAACAAACACTATTACGTAAGGAAACACACTTTTCAGTCAAGAAAACAAATAGCTTTTATCTTAATTCGTGTGGCAAGAAAACTTACGGGCCAAGAAAACAAAGAACAACCAATAAAATCATAGAACATAACGTAAGTGGAAGACTTAAAAGAGACATTTGTGATTGAAACATTCAAAGAAAGATAAAGAGACAGCTTTATTACCAAACCACCTCAAAAGTTGGAAAACACAAATGAACAACACACATCACTTTTGTAGTGTTAATACATGAACACATGACCAAGTTTTTTTTGTAAGTCAAAATAACAACAGTTTGGTCTTATTACTCAACAATCAATCTCAGTCTATGTATAGGTTTTGTGAGTGTGTGTAATAAAGTAGATTCTGTAGTTGAGATAACTAGTATGTTTGCTTTTTTTTTTTTCCTTGGATTTGTTGTCGTGCAGTGATTGGTTTTTATTATAACGTGTAATTAATAATAATATATTATAAAAATTATGAATATATTAAATAAATATTTTTTTAGATAATTTTAATATTATTATAAACAAAAATTTTCATTATTTTTTAAAAAAAATATTTTAAACATATTATTTTTAATATGTTTACAAAAAAAAATTAAAAAACTCTAACAACAGATGAATGGGGTGCTATTTTAAAATTTATTAAATAAATTAAGTAATTTATAAAATTGTGTTAACGGTTAAAAATAATTCTAATTGATTGATAATATTTTTGATAACGTTACATTTGTGAGTGATTGCCAAAGAAAAAATAAAATTCCAACTAAGGTGATTTATTTTCTCTACATTTTTTAAAAATACAAATTTATTTTTAACTTAAATTACTTTCTTTTAAAATATAAACCCCGTAATCTAGTATACAAATGATAACTGTGTTACAATGATAATAAGAAATTGTGTTAAACAATATTAAAAAGTTTAGTATATACGAAATTTTTTCTCGATTGGAAGAAACAGTGTTATATAGTTTGTTACAAAGTAAACTTGTTTGTGGTTTAGATAATTTTGTTTTTGATTTAAATAAACTAATTTTATGGTTCTTACCAGATGAAAACTTATTTACAAACTACACAGTTTTAAGAATTTTTGACTAAATGACCATGCCACTTTAGTTCATTTCGAAGATATAGACATATAGTGTGTATTTGTCGTCTGGTTGTTGTCATTACTGGCCTTATTTCAGACATGACTTTATTATGACTAAATGATCACTATTTTAGTCCATGACCATTCATTCATGGTTGATCCATTACTTTGTCATTATTTCTTGAAAATTTTAATTTGTTGGTGGCTAGGTGATGGTCAAATCATAGCTATTTTTACGGTAACAGAGAAATTATACTTAGGGTATTTGTATATTATAACTTTTACAATTGGGTACTTCTTATATTTTGGGCATTCTCTAATATTTCAATTATACTTAGGGTATTTAAGTATATTTTAGTTTTTTTTGGGTATTTTGATTTTTTGTTTATATTGATTACAAATTTATTTTAGTTTTTTCGGGTATTTTGATTCTTTGGTTCTTTTGACTACAAATTTATATAGTCAAATTTATGATATTTTAAATTTTTTGGATATTTTTGCTTATTTTGGTTTTTTTTTATATATAAAAATATAGAAACAACTTTTCAAAATATTTTTAAATTTATATATTAAATACATGAAACCGTAGAACCGTATCTAAGAAAAACCGAATGGAACCAAATCCAAACCGAATTTTGAAAAATACCCAATGAATTTTAAAACTAAACCGAAACCGAACCAAATATCCGATCGTCCAAGGCTAATGTTTATTACAAGGGATATAAATTCTAGATCTTTGTAGATCCAATCGCACTGTATCATCATCATGTAGGATCATTCATATATGGACTGCTGTTTCAACTCATGTTTTTAATTGTTTTTTATTTGGGCCAGGAATTGCAAGTAGAAACAATTTAGACATATATATTTAATATATCTTTTTTTCTATTTACCTCCATTTATTCTGAGCAATTGACCTTATAGTATTATTTTACACAACATTCTTGAACCACATATAATATTTGATTTTTTTTATATAATATGTGAATTTTTTAGCATTTCTATATTAATATGCGAGCTAAAAGCATTAAAATTGTTTCATACAAACAATATATTAGTACCAAATAAATGGTTGGTGAAGCATATAATTTCTGGCATCTAGACAAATTTGAATACATTATTTTTATCTTCAATTTGTGAAATATTTTATACAAATAACTATTTAATATTGAGTTTATATGGAAGAGTTCCCATGTTGGTTGCATGTGTATGCGTTGGATTCATTTTATCTTTACATCCAAAACTATTCACATCAAAAGGGTTTCAATGAGTTTTGGGCAAAACACAAATCCCCAATATGACAATAATTGAAACTTATCTCTAAGAACATCAATCACACATTCACACTACACATGTATGCTTCTCTCTTTTCACATGTCATATAATTCATGACAACATTATATTACATGGCATCACTACAAGAAACACATGCATCATCATCATAATCATCACTAGCTTTTTATCTTTTCACATGTTCTATAATTCATGAAAACATTTCCATTACATGGCATCACTACAAGAAAACATGCATCATTATTAATACTAGCTAGACGTTCAGATATTCGGATCGGATTCATATAGTATCTAATCAAGATCAGGTTCGGATAGTATCCAATTAGGTTTGGATAGTATCCAATCAGGTTTAAATTTTTTGGGTATAAAATTTTTGTACAAATATAGATATCTACAGAGTTTAAAATTGAATTTGGTTTAGTTCTAATCGAGTTTGAATCTGCTCAGATAGTACCCAATCAAGTTTAGATTAAATAGAAGTAATAAGATATTATTGAAAATTACAAAATTTATATATATATATAATTTGATAAACAATATGTTTTAGCTTTTTAGGAATCAAAGAGGAAATTTTAGATATTGGACAATTAAAATACATGTAATGTAAATTACAAATAAAATAACAATTGTCAATCAAGGACAACATTATAGACATTAATAAAAACAAAAAATAAAATAAAATAGATAATATACAATAAATAAATAAAACTTCCTATCCTTAGGCACCAAAAATCGCCAAACAAATTAGGAAATCCCAAATATACAAACACTAATTACATATTACATATTAAAACATAAATATAAAAACATTAATCACTTCATTCTATTATATATTCTTATTTTCTCTTTTTCTTCTCTTTTTTCTTGTATGAATTATCACCTTTCTTATCATAACTTTTGGTATTACCTTCAATTTTAGCATTCTTCAAATTTAAATCTTTTCCTCTACCTTTATTGTTCTTATGATGATAGTGTTGATACTTTGGTCCAGAAGATGCATCCGAAGCCATTGAATCATCACTATCTTTGCTCTTCTCTTCTTCATTTTCACCTTTACTAAAGTAGCTATAACCTTCATGATAGTCCTCTTCCATAACCTCAGCTTCATCTACTTTAATAGGTGACGAAATATAAGTAGTCCAACCTGATTCATTACTACTACATCTATCCATCAAGAACTCAAGAACCCTAATCTTGATAATTAGGGAAAGAGAAGAGAGATGTTTGTGTCTTAGAGCTGTATTTGTGCATTATGATAGGACTAAGGCTTGTATGTATATATATGTACATGTGGTAGGAATAAGGCTGCTTGAAATGTTTTGATTATTTTTATTGCGTTAAGACAGCTTATGTCCTAACGTTTAAAGCTATATATCTCCGACATGATTCGAAAAAGAATAATTGTTCTTTTATATGTTATTTGTTTCTTTCAAATATTTCATATGTTCGCATTTGGGTATTCGGTTTTTTGATTATTCGGTTTTTCAGTTCTAAATATATAAAATTCGTTTTGATATTTTAAAAAATTTGTTGGAGTTCGGTTCTACATATATTTGGGAGATCTAAAAATATCAGATATTTATTCGATTCAATTTAATTATTTCTGTACATGTAAATAGATAATATCCAAATATATCGAAAATATCTTAAATTTGATATTATTAATTTGTAAACAAAGTAACTAAAAAACTGAAATACTCAAAAAAAAAACCCAAAATACTCATAACAAAAATACCTGAATATAATCAAAATATTTAAGTATATCTAAAATATCAAAGTACCTAAATATTAGATTATCCTAATTACTAAGTATAAATTAGTATTATATATATATATGTGATTATATTTATTTGTTTTTTCGGTTTGAATCGGTTTAGGCTCGGTTATTTAGTTATAAACTTATATGAATCATTTGCGTATTTTGCAGGAACCAAATATAATTAAGTTCGGTTCTCTCGATTCAGTTCCGGATAGGAACCAGACCTATTTTGTGTTGTCTTCTCTTAATGACTAGAGTCACAGATTATTAGATTATATAGGCAACATTGAAAACTAATCAAATTAATGAGGTGTGATTTGAAAAGGTGAGAGGCAATATTTGTTATACATTATGTATTATATAGCATGAGGGAAATGTATCTTTACACTTAGAACTCTCTGTATATGAAACCAAACACGAACCTTCCTCAAGATTGGTGTTAGGTTTCTGATCATACCCATGTTCTATAACATGTTCGGATAATGCCACTTTTTTTTTATCTTTTTTTATGAGCTATCGTCACTACTATTTTTTATAAGAAAAATACAAGAAGAATTCTTAAGAAAACAAAGATTTAAAGTTAAAAAATATATTTAATTTTATGTTAAATTAATAAAATGTAAAGTATTAACCAAAATCCGAAAATTATATTTATTATTACAAGTTTTAAGTTTAAAAAGGACTTTTAACATTAAGACTATATATTTATCGGTTTTATAATACTGAATAAAATTACATAAATAAAATATAATAAAGATAGAAAGATTCGTTTTCTTCTCGTCACAACATATACTAATTTTTCACTAATAAAAATTTAAATTAAAACTGTTTAATAAATTATTTAAAATTAGAAAGTATTTAATTAGTGTTTATTATACAACGTACGGACTTGTGACAAATAAATGTCCACATTTGTGTGCTATCTTTGTTCACATTCGTTTTGTCTATTAACTTGGATGATGAGTCGGTGTCCCTCTTGTTTTTGTAATTAATTATTTGATGAGTTTATGATACTTCAGGTTCAAATGACTAGGAAAAAAGTCAACACAGCAGAAAAAACTAGAAAATTAATTAAAACTACAAAAAAAAAATTTGAATCTACTAAATTATATACAAAACAAAAGGTTCTTTAATAAAAAAAAAAATTTAAAAAGGAGAAAATGTCTTGAAAAGAACTAAAAATAACTTAGTTTTTAAAATAACTAAAAATAATGTAGTTTTTAAAAGAACTAAAAATAATTTAGTTTTTAAAATAACTAAAAATAATTTTTTAGTGGATTGAATATGTAAACTAGTAATTATAATAGATATTTCTGATAAAGAACTTTTTATTAAATTATAACATGTATTCATATTCGGTAGATTCATTACAAAAGTAACTTTATAGGTCTGAATGATGTTCTAGTTGAAGATATTTAAAACATTTTTAAAATATTGAAAGAACCTTTAAAAGAATATATATATAGCCTATAGGTCATATTTTTAAAGAAACTATTTAAAACTATTTTTGTTCATTATATGTATTTTTTTTACTATAAAATTTTTAAAATGTTATTACCATATATATAAACATACATATATATTTATTCATGTGTATCTGTTTCTTTGATTATTTGCTTTGTTCATTGATTCTATAACGTTTCCTTGATACATATACATCCTTGCATGCATGCAAATATATACATGCATAAGCATAGTAACATACATACATTTATTCATGCATATTTGCTTTGTTCATTGATTTTTTCTATTTTTAATTTTCGTAAAAATTAGTAAATATAAATTATTTATATCTTTTTTACTTTATCGTCTTTATTTTTCTCAATAATCAAAACTCCTTTTATAGTTTTAGGAAGCAAATCTAAAATAAATAAAAAATCTAAAATTCACGTACATCTGGTTTTTGGTTTTTGCAATAAATTTAAAAACAAATAAATGAAAGTCAAATATGAAGATTACAATAAAACGATTATAATATTATATTACAATAAAAGTTTCAATATAACGATTATACTTAATGGCTTATAATATTATTATAGATCATGCAAACATCAATCTTTTAAGAACGTAAATATATAATATTTAAATATTGTTTACAAAACCATAAACATTATTTCTATTCAGCTATCAAAAATACAATAAAAATAGTAATACCAAACAAATAAATA
The DNA here is from genome assembly GCA_000411055.1 of Leavenworthia alabamica. Taxonomy (NCBI): domain Eukaryota; kingdom Viridiplantae; phylum Streptophyta; class Magnoliopsida; order Brassicales; family Brassicaceae; genus Leavenworthia; species Leavenworthia alabamica. The sequence goes on from KE156308.1 coordinate 51,087, forward strand.
AACAGTTTGAATAATCAAACCATTAAACCAAATCTTTAGGTTCAGAAAATTAAATAATATCTTTTTATTCGTTAAAAAATATGGAATAATTAAATAATATGATATTATCTTTATTTGTTCATGCCAGTAGCATTCTTCACTGATTCAGAAGCATCGTGTGCCTTCTCCTTAATCTGCTGGCCCGTCTACATATATATTTACACGTAAAACTATTTAATTCCAAGTTATTATAATAAATATGATTTTATAGTTTATTTAATTGAAATTTTTATTTAATCATATGATTTTTTTTGGATTTTATGAACCTCTTGCAGAGACTCCTTGGCAGATTGGGCAGCATTGCTTGCCTTGTCCATCATAGTGCCTTTTCCTAAACATTACTAACCTATTAGTTAAAATATTAATATATATATATATATATATATACTACAAGAAAA
>KE156308.1:51609-63326 GCA_000411055.1 Leavenworthia alabamica
TTTAAAATATATTATTAAATTAAAAATATAATATTATAATTAAAATATTAGATATTTTAGACAACTGCCTAAATATTAGATTAAACACAATCTTAATATTAAACTATCATATATAGACGACGACCTAAATGATCAATCTTCTTGGTATTGCCATAACTAGCTTGGACATTCGGATTAAACGGATCGGATTATTCGATAATCAGATTGTTTATAAATTCTAAAATTCACCGAATAAACCGAAAAAAAATCTCGGATTAATCGGTTTGGATCAAGGTTGTGATAATATTGTAGTTGGAATAATATAGAATGTACCTGGGTTTGGCCTTTGGCCTGGCCAGCTTGGAAACTTGCGTTCTGGTTGCTTGACATTTTTGAATCAAAGTGTGATTGGATTATGTGATTAAGTTGAGTTATAGTTTTGTCCAAATGTTCCATAATTTATAGAGCTTGCATGAAGCTTTTTTTATGACACGTGTCAGTTACATGTTGGAATATGATGTGTGGTTAAAATTCGTAGTTTGACTCGGTTGTTTTGGATATTTTTAGCTTAACACTGACTTGTTCTAATGACTGTGATCTTGTCTAGTTTTAGTTTTGTTTGATTTGATTTATTTAGTATTATTATTACAAGTGATGTTTTAATATAAATTATACCAATAAATTAAATTAAATTTTTAAAAATGTTTGGTCGAGTAATATAAATTGCTTCAATGGTTTGATTTTCAAATCAACTGAGAATCTAACGAGACAGGATCCTTTCTCTCATTAGGGTTCTTAGTTCCAAATTTGGTCAACTCTCTTTTGTTCTCTCATTCATTAATTGGATGGGCTAGTGGGCTTGGATTTGGGCTTGGGTTTGAGTTAAGGCTAATTCCTTCTACTTGGTTCTCTTATTGGGTCTCTTATTCTAAAACTATTTTAACTCTTTTAAGTATCTTTTAGTGTGGTTGGTCCTTTTTGGGCTTTATTAAGCCTTGCTATGTATGCACCTTTGTACTTCTATTAGGTACGGGCATTCAGTCGGTTCGGTTAAAGTCGAAAATTCCAGTGTTTTGATATTTTAGTTTTCTAAAAAGAGTTCCAATCGTTTTAAAATTTATAATTCGATCTGGTTTGTTTTATCTTTTCGATTCTTTTTGGTTTTGGGTATTAAAAAAAAAAGATTACGATTGGTTTTAATTTCTTAAGTTTGATTCAGTTTTAAAGTAAAAATAACGATTTATCTCAGTTTTTCGGTTTATTTAAGATTATTTCGGTTTGTTTTGTTCGGTTTAATAATAAATAAACACATAAAAATTATTTAAATAGAAAATAAAATAAAAACTAAAATCTTCAACTGATCGGTTCGGTTTTTACTGAAAACCGAATTTAGTAAATCTTCAACTGATCGGTTTTAAAAAAATATTTGGTTCGATTCAGCTATCATCGGTTCGGTTCAGTAAATTCGGTTCGGTTTTTTTGCCTGAGCATGACTTCTATTAAACACAATAAAAAAATGGAAAAAAAAACTCTCAAAAGCATGAAAGTTAAAGAACACAAGAAACTCAAAACACTTAACCATTTCAAAACTGATCAAGATCAATACTAAGCTTACATGACTACTCACTTCACAAGACCTCACTTCTATTCAATTCCCTTAAAATACTCTTCGATATTAAACATCTATCACCTACATGACTCCAAAACAATCTCAAAACATCATTATCACCAATATAAGAACCATTAATAGATTTATACAGTTTCAAGTTTACCATCAACCTTCGATTATACATAATATCAAACAAAGCAGAAGCTTCACTAACCTTCCCTGTTCTCCAATATCCATACGCCATGCTTATATATATAACACTATCTCCCATCAAACCCTTCTTCTCCATTGATTCAAACAACACTTTAGCGTAATTCACTTGTTCTAACTTACATATCCTTCTTATTAATCCTCTGTATAGAGCAATATCAGGACAAAGACCTCTCTTTTCAAACTCTTCTGGTAGTTTTACGATTTCGTCTTGTTTGTTTTGGTTATAGAAACTATCCACAAGCCATGAATATGTCGAAGATCCAGGAGGTAAGCCTTTGCTTAGCATTGTAAACAGTTCCTCTTTTGCATTGTCTAGTTCAAGAACTTTACAAAACCCATGAATCAATGCTTTGTATGAATACATATCGAGTTTTAGCCCTGATTCCATCATCTTCTTCTTTACCTTCACTGCAGATACCATATCTCCGATTTTACTATATGCATTGATCAATGTATTGCAAGTTATATTATCAGGTTCTATCTTTTTACCATTCATCTCAGTTAAAAGCCGGTTAGCTTCTCTGATTCTTCCATCTTCACATAGCTTACGTAAAATCGAGTTGTAAGTCACAACTCCAGGACAAAACCCTCTTGACTCCATTACTTCACGTAGCCTCAAAGCTTCATCTATATCATTCATTCTACAATATCCATCAATCAAAGTAGTATAAGTAACATGGTTTGCTGTAACAACATCTTTGATCTCACGAAACAGCCTTGTTGCTTCTCTCATTCTACCTTCTCTACTAAAACCATGTATGAGTGAGTTATAAGTAACAATATCAGGAGCAATCCCACTTCTCTCCATCCGATCTTGCACTGATAAAGCCTCGTAATGCATACTCTTTTTACAATACACTGAGATCAATGTGTTATAAGTATAAAGATCAGGAAAGATACATTTTTCTTCCATCTCACTCAACAATTTCTCGGCTTTCTCAGGATCACCGGATTTAGAACAAGCATGAACCAATACATTATACAAATGAATGTTAGGCACAATATCTAACTTAACCATCTTTTTGAAAACCTTCCAAACTGTATCAGTCAATCTCTGTTTCACTAAACTATTAAGTAACACTGTACAAGCTTGTAAATGAGGTTTCAAACCACAATTCTTAATCTGCTCAAAAACCTCAATTGAATCATTGATCATCCCTGATTTAGCATAGAATATAATCAACCAGCTTAAAACGTGAGATAAAACTTCTGGGTCTTCTGGAACACTTGAAACCAATGATCTTAAAACTAAAGGAGATGATAAAAACTCTCTTTGAGACAATTTATCGAGCAGGTGGTGTGCAGTTTTGAAATGCTTGTGTTTTGTTAGAATCAAAATCATTTTCCAAGATGATTGTAAAGTATGATTGTAAATTGGTAACGAATCAGTCCAGCTAAAGAAACTCCATGAAAGAGAAGGTCCTTCTCCATAACCAGAATATAAAGAAAGCTCGGAAATTACCTCGTTGATTATGGCTGTTGTTAATAATCCTGAATCAACTTTGTATTTTAGAATATTTTTCCAGTTTCCTTTTAATATAGCTCCACAGATGCTTTGTGCTATCAAGATTTCACGATTTGCAGTCAACAAATTCACCATTGTTGATGCTCAGCTCGACCTCGAGTGTTGTAACAGAGAGGTTTTGACAAGGCTTAAACCGGTTTGATTTGAACTTCTCGATTAAAAAAATAACAGACCGATTAGTTAACCGGAACTAATTTGATTGTATTGTATGAACCGGGATAAACTGTACAATACATTGTTGCCATTTAAGTTTTGAAGAAGGCTCACCTACGATATTACCTCCACTGGCTAGAGGGTACACTTAAATTACCAATATGGTTTAATGAAGTTGATGTGTCTTCTACTAATGAACATGCAAGAGGAGATGATCTTGAGGTGATGTTATGGGAAGTGTTTGCTCATACACAGTTAAGGAGCTTTGTTAAATATTCGAAACCAAACCAAATCTAAAACTAATCCGAACCAAAATTTTAAAATATCCGAACGAATTTATAGACATAGAACCGAAAAACCGAACCGAGGACCCGAATGACCTAAGGCTAATATATGGGATTAAAACTGGTTTGTGCATTTGGTTTTAAGTGAAACGCGGTTAATAGTTCGATAATCTTTATTTTTAAAAAACCGAACCGGTTTTGACTGAATTGATCGGTTATTGTAACCGAAATCAACATTTTGGCGGTTGATACTTGAACACTACTACTTACCTCAGCCTCACATTACTCTCCCAAAGATACACAGAGAAGATGGGATCGATATCGGGAACCACCGTCTTATTCACAAGCCGGCGATTAGGTCTATTCGATCGTCGCCATGAGAATCTATCAGTGGTATCGTCTTCACAACCGTCTTTAATGCCACGGCAGAGATGGCTCTACGTTCCTAAAACGAGGTTGAACAGAGAGATTCTTAGACTCAATTTCATTACAAAAGCTGCTGATTCTACTAGCTCGTCGTCTCCTTCTGTAGTTTCCGGTGACAAAACCTTAATCACTGATGATGAATTCACACTTGCTAAGGTTTTATTCTTTTCCACTTAAATTCAAATCCCTAATTGAATTAGTCACACGATTATCATCCGAGATTTAGAATGAAACTGAGAATTGCGAAGGATTTGCTGTATACAATTCATATAAACTGATATAGAATTATCAAAAAGATTAATAGATTTTGATGAAATTTCAAAAAACTTAGTTATCAAAAGTGTTGTTCTGTGTTCCTTATTTGAATTGCAGATTTCATTTGGTGTTATTGGATTAGGTCTCGGCGTTTCGCTACTGTCGTAAGTTTTATTTATTTGCTTCTCTGTTGATATAGTTAATGTAATGATTGTTCATTGAAGATGTGTTTGTATCTTACAGATATGGTTTTGGAGCTTATTTTAATATCCTTCCTGGATCTGAATGGTCTGCTTTAATGTTAACATATGGATTTCCTCTTGCTATAATTGGAATGGCACTCAAGGTACTAATACCATCTCTCGTGTTTTCAACTTTCGATTGAACTTGCATTGCTTATCTTATCAGTTTCTTAGAGAGAATATGAATATTGTGGAACGTGTTAGTTGTTTTTTCGTCTTTGAGGATCTGTTTTGCTTCATTTCTGCAGTATGCAGAACTCAAACCAGTTCCTTGTTTAAGCTACTCAGATGCTGTGAAGCTTAGAGAAAGATGTGCTACTCCTATTTTAACACAGGTACATAGTAGTTTTTTCTTGCTCTTTGATACTTACCGGAGTACCCTATGTTTATGATTAGAGGAAGAGGTTGTAATAGTTTGGAAACTGAATCTATAAACTAGCTTGACTTCAATGTCATGAATTGTGAATGTGTCGTGCTTCGTGTTTCTTTTATTAAGGTTAGAAATGATGTCACAAGATACCGTTATGGAGATGAACAACATTTGGAAGAAGCACTAAAACGGATCTTTCAATATGGAATGGTAAGCTTAAACACACATTTTCTTGTTTTACTTCCTATTTATTTCGAATGTTTTGGTCACAAGGGAGGAGGTATCCCAAGACGAAGTGCACCTATCTTACAGATGATAAAGGAAGAGGTAAGTTTCTTCATCTCCATGACTTTACATTATATTATATATAGATGTCGACATTGACTGGCGAAACTAAACTCGTGTGAGTAGGTATTGACTGATGGTCGTTACTGCTTGGTTCTTGTATTTGAAGCCAAAGCTTTGAAGTTGTCAGATTTCGAACAAAGACAGGTAAGAGTTTAGATTCATAAACTATATAACAAGCTACTTTAGGAAACTGATACTTGAAAGTTTAAAATGGTGTTTTGGGATAGGCTAAGTTCACTTCTTTCTTTGGACCAGACATCACAGCAGAAGTTGGTAAGTAGTTAAATCGATTTGGACATTTAAGTTCATGGTTCTTAAAATAAGTTCTGAATCATACAAATTGTTTTTGGTTTTTTAAGGTAAAGGAGAAAGTGAAAATATATATGAAGTAAAACTGATTTCCAACTTATCCACAAAGTCTGTATCTTCTTCATCCTAAATACATGTCCAATCAACTCAGGTATAATCATCCCATGTATAAAAGATCATAAGCAATGACCAAATAACAAGAACAAACAAAATACAAAATTCAGTAATATTTCTTATATATCAATGTTTGACCATCATGCTATTTACTTACCCATCTGAACCTATCTCAGTAATACATGATTTGGATCAAACTAATAAAATCCAGACCACTGCAAGACTAAGAAAATGTTATGAACTTGAAAAAGCTACTCTTCAATCAGATATCGAACTATTCATTAACGAGAAGATCATTAGTGGCAGATAAGGTTATAGTTAAACATGATGTTACTAAAATAAGAGATGGTGATGTTCTTATGACCTATGGATCTTCAACTGCGATTGAAATGGGATTATTATATGCACATGACCTATGGATCATCCGCCTCTTTAGGAAAGGCTTCTCTTATTCTCCTTTCTCAGAGAGGTTAAAACAAATCTTTCTCAGAGAGGTTAAAACAAATCTTTCTCAAGTTCTCAATAAGCCTACTTAGCCTTTGGGCAAAATAACCTACCCAAAGCTTTCTACCTAAACCCGATCCAAAAAATTATTCTATTGGGTGTTAGACTTTCTAAATCCAAAAACTTGTACTTGAATCTAAACCCGATAGTTAAAACCTAAAATCTAATTATATATATAAATAATTAAATTATTCTAAAACTTTTAGTTGTATTTATAAAGATTTAGTTCATTTTTAAAAAACTTAACTAATTTTTTTTTTCCAATATTTTCTCACCCGAAACCGACCCGTATCCAAATCGAATCTGACAAAATTATTCCATTGGATACTACATTCCTCAACCCGATATACTCGAACCTGAATAGATTTTACCCGAACCTGATTTATTTACCCGAATGCCCTGCCCTTAGCCTACTTGTGTTCTTCTTATGAAATTATCGCAAAATAAACTCAAATGTCATTACAAAACTCTCTTAAACAAACACTGTTTCGATCAGATCCAACATGAAATCTCATCAGTTTTATTGAGTAAGAACTTGAGTCTTGCCATTGACCGGAGTAACCACACCAAGAATCACAAAACCACCAAGAATCAGAATCAAAACACCAGTTGTATTAACCAACATTGCCTCTGTTGAATACCTTGTTATCACTTGATTCACTTGAAGAAACGTCAACTTCTCAAGTATCCCAGTGGTTACAGTCACAATAGCCAATCCATATATATAAACACCTAAGAACACATGCCATGACATTAAACTAGCTCGTCTGTTTCTTGAACCACCTGGATACCAATAAGTCACAAACCCTGCAGCCCACTGTTCGGTAATAACAATAGCTTTTTGAGTTCTTTGTATTTTAATGGAGATTTTAAGTGTTTAAGTAGGAGAATGTACCTGGAAGGCAAAGAGGAAAAGACAAGCTAAACCAAGCCATGAATGGAGACTGTAAAAGTTTTCGATACCTTTATCGATATGAAACTTGAGAGCAGCCCATACTCCAATAAGACTTAGTATAAAAGCAGTGAATTGTAGTGTAAGATGAACAAGTTTCTTCAAGTTCTTTGTTCCTTGAACTGATTTGTATGCTAACATTGCTGTATGATCATACAAATATATACATGAATGTATTTGAATGCGGTAATCGAACATGAAAAACCATTACTATTGATTAGCCCTGGGTAGAAAAACCGAATCGAATATATTGAACTGAATCAAATTTAAAAAATAAAAACCGAATTGAACCAATATGATTATTTGGTCTTAAACGGTGGATTTTACAAATTTCTGAAAAAACGAATTCCGAACCAAATCAAACCGACGACTGAATAAACCGATATTTATATTTTATTTTTTAATATTTTTTTTATTTTTCTGTTATTTTTAATACGTTTGATCTATTTTTTAAACAGAATTAACTCAAATAAAATAAAAAATTGAAATAAATTGTTATTTTTATTTTAAAACCAGACTAAACTTGAAAAGTAAAAACCGATCGGAGATGTTTTAATACCCAAAATCGAACAGATTAAAACTACTGAAAACCGAACTGAATCGATGATTCCGAACGCCCAAGACTACTATTGATGAATCCTAAGCTTGTTTGACATTAAGATAAGCTAATAAGGTGTATCAATGAATCAAACATATAACAAGCACTAACAAATCAAATAATAATATCATTTCAATATTATTATATATGTTTACCTTCACCATTGAATAGTATGAGTCCAATCACCATTAACACTGGATGAACCTGCATAAAAATAAGATCTTTAAATCAAAATTTCAATTCCATAAAAACACAATCAACAAAGCCAACAGACACAACAACAACAACAACAACAACAACAACAACAACAACAACAACAACAACAAATTATTACATTAAAGATGAGATCTTTGTTGTCAGAAGAAAGAGCTAAGCCACCTCTGTAATGAACAGTCCATGTAAGAATCAAAGCAGTAATGATGATACCCAAAATTCTCACTACGAAGAAGATCGGAAACCCATTAAGCATCGGAACCGCCATGTTATTAGCTAAGAAATCACCGGGATTGGTTTGTTTTAGATCCGGCGATGTGAGGAAGTTTCGATTACTCTCGCCTTTGAGGTTTTGGTCAACCAAAGTTAATTACGTCAGATATAGATTACTTAAATACATATACTCTCTTTTATTTTAATTTTATTTTTATTGTTTTTAAGGATTTTACAATACGGAAACAAATAAAATGTTTTTAATTATCTTATATTTTAAAGTAATTCTTATCATTTATAATTTTTAACACAAAATTACATTATTTTTTTTAATTAAATATAAATATATTTTTTATTAAAGTCATATTTTTAATTTAATATTAGGGTTGAATATTTAGTAGTTGGATTTAGTTTTTATTATTTGGGTTGAGTATTTAATGTTTGAGTTGTGTGTAATTTCTCAAAAATATAATTTAATTTTTAATTTAATTGAATTATTAATTGTAATTTTGTCTTAAATTAATTTTAATGGTATTTGTGAAAATTAAAATTAATTTAGTGGTATTTTTGAAAATTGCCCTATATTTTATTATTTACCAACAAGAGAAATAAAATACTATTTAATAAAAAAAAACTTTATTATCAACTAAAAATATAAAATCATGACATAACTACATATCAGATTATTAAATAAACAAATATGTATCATCAACTTGAATGAAAAATAAATGAATTATCCATATTATTTTATTTATATAATTTTTCTTGTATATCACATTATAAAATTATTGATTCCATTAAAATTTCTGGAAAATATACAGTTTAATAATTTTGCATATATGTCATATTAAAACATTTGGAAAAAAAATCATTGGTCATAAACTACAAAAGATAAAATTAATCTTCATAAACTACGTACAAGTAAGGCATTAACATTATATTTTGTCATGAGAAAAAAATCCTATCCAATCGAGAAAATCCGAACCTAAAAATTTCACACGAATCCAAATTTATACTTGTGATTTTATCCCATTAGAATGCAAATGTATGTACATGTAGGATCTAAAATTCAAATCAGATCTGAAACCTGAACGGATATCCAAAAAACTCGAAATAAACTTAAGTTTACTAGAAATTATAGATTTTAGATATTTTTATTTTCATGATATGTTTTTTATTAATCATATAACAATTTCATATATAATTTTAAGGTAATCAATTAATCTTTAAATTTTTAGATATAAACGTACATTAATTATGTAATAGTTTATATATTATTTTAGACCAATCAAGTAAGTTTTAGATTTTTGATATAATTTTAGATTAAATCATTAATTATTTTATATTTTCTACACGATTTCAATTAATTAGATGCAAAATTTAAGTTTTCGATATAAAAAAAAGATATGAATGGGTATTTAAACCGATCCAAAATATTAAAACTATTATATTAGAGTGTAAGATCGCCAATCCAAACCAAACCCAATTTAATTATACCCAAATCCGATCCATAACATTAAAATTATTCATGTGTAAGATCACCAATCCAAACCCAAATAGATTTTATCAGGACCCTCAAAGATTTTATCAGGACCCTCAAGATGGGTAAATAACATATTAATATAACATTTTAAAAAAAAAGATATAACCAAAATAGTACAAACCTTTTAAATGTTACTTAAAATCCATTTTTAATAATTTCATCAAAAACTTCTGGCAAAAAAATGTAACTAAACATAAGAGTAAAAAAGTCAGATAAAATAAAACAAAAGCTTCCATAACTTCCATGAACATGATAATACAACAACAACAAATCCAACATTAAAGAGACACTGTAGAATAATAAAACCCTAAACTAAACCTCTAACAAATCAAACCATTCATCTTCTACTACTTGATCTATAAGACCAATCACGTTCATCCCTGTCCCAATCCCTATCCCTATCCCAGTCCCTGTCTCTTCTATACCTATCTCTATCTCTATCCCTCAACTCAGCATCATAACCATAATAATCTCTCTTACTTCGTTCATTTAAAGATCTATCTAAACCTGGACTTCTTGATCTTGATCTATAATCATGTCCTCTACTTGTTCTTTGTTGTTGCCATCGACCACTTCTGTTATTACTTCTATACGAAGGTACAGCTTCCCAAAGCCACTCATCTGCATTCTCAGGTAATGGAGCATTAATCCCTGGAAACTCAACTGTCATTTTTATTTCAGGCTCTGTAGCTTTCTCCAGGATTTCACCATCTTCACTCTCTATTACCTCATCAGTCTCTATCTCTTCTCCAAATATAGTAATTCCAGATACATGATCATCTTCTGGAACTAAGTATCCTGGAGGATAACCAAGCTCTCGCATTCTGTTAAGCCATGGAGGAGGGTCTAGTTCCTTTAATAAGACAAAGAAATGAACGAGTTAGAATTAGAACTGGATATTCGGTTCGGTTTGTTTGGTTTTTCGGTTCTATGTATATAAAAACTATTTGGGTATTTTAAGAATTCGATTTGGTTTATATATTCTATACATGTAAATAAGCGAAGTAACCAAAAATGTCCGAAAATACTCGAGAAAAAACAAAATATCTGAAATTTGATATTATAAATTTGTGACCAAAGTAACAAAAGAAATAAAATACCCGGAAATACCCGGCACCAAAATACTCGAATATAGCCAAAGTATCCGAAAATATCCAAAATATTCAAAAATACCCAAATTATTCGAAAGTACTCTAATGTAATTAGGTTATACCAAATATAAATATAATTAATATTTATATATATAATTATGTTTTTGGGTATTCGGTTCCTCGGTTCGGGTTTGGTTATTCAGTTATAAGCTTATAGAAACCATTCCGGTATTTTACAAGAACCAAATACAGTTTGGTTTGGTTCGGGGTATGAATACCGAATGCCCATGCCTTAGAACACTCACTTCTCTAATCTACAGAGTAAAAGAATGGATTCAAACTTACCCCAAGATTCAGAAGCTGACGAGTCTCTGCATCAAGTGTACCAGGTTTCAAGCCATCAAATTTTCCAGTTTGAGGTTTCTGATAATATCGAGACGGTAAACGAGATCCATTACTCTGGTTTCTTTTAGATTTCTGAAGCTTCCTTGCATTATTAACAGCTACACGATCAAACGGCTTTGAACATTCTCTTAAAGAATGACTATAGCCACCACAATTGAAGCAACGTGGAGGATCATCATCAATAATCTCCAATCCCCTGAAACAATACATGTACATGTTAAGAATACAGAAATTTCAGGGCTGGGCATTTGGATTTGGTTCGGATTTTTTGGTTAACTGAAGTGAAACATATCAAAATCCTTCAGAATTTTTTGGATTCGGTTTGGTTTTTTTTTTTTTTTTAAATTTATCCAAATTCAAAACAGAATCCA
>KE156310.1:0-11795 GCA_000411055.1 Leavenworthia alabamica
GTTTTAAGTTAAAGTAGGGTTAAGTTAAAATAAAACTTACATATACTTCTTTTTTACTTTTTAGTTATTACAATATCCAAAAAATGTGTAGTCCCAATAAAAACAGAAAATTAGAAGTCACATTCTATAATATTATATATCATTGAACTTACTTATTATGATTCATAATATATAAACTCAAAATTATATAATATTTTCATCCAGTATATTTTATTATTCATATTGTTATATAAACTCATTATATGTCTTTCTTTTTAGAATACAGATATAGTTAACTAAAATTTCTTATTTTAAACTCATTAAATTTCATGCCAAATTTTTAAAAAAAAACTAATTCCAAATATATTACACTTAATTTAAATACAATTATTCATTATTTTAAACTTAATTTATAAAATGAAGCTAAATTTAAAAAAATTTATAAATAAACAAATAGATTAACTTTAAAAAATATTTTAATAATTAAGTTCATAATTTATATATTAATGTTTATAAATTTTGCTCTGAAATTGTAAGATGGTTAATTAATTTTTAAAACACATTAATTTCGAAAAAAAAATCAAATTACAATCTTTTAAATGTTTAAAATAATACATTAAAATAGTATTTACGAAAATATCTCCGCACGTACTTGCCCTAGTATAATAATATAATGGACTAAGTTTTGGTACTTTTTTGATCATTGCAACAACAGAAAAAGTGTATTTACTAGAAGCTGACCAAACAATCGTGGTGGTGAAACAAGTCTGCCGACCATAAAATAAAATGGCAAGAGACAAGAAAAAACAAATAAGACAAAAACAAAAAATGTAGTACACATATTTATAGTAATAGCATTACAGACAAAATCAATTGAATGAGCTACATCACTTTTGTCGTTTATAATAAAGAAAATACACATAATAACTTATCTCTATATATACTCTTTACCATCCCCCAACCCCAAATCTATACAATGTTTCCACATTACCAAACTTTTATTTTTCATTGATGCAAAAGCAACCTGAAACTAAAGTCATATGGTACAACTTGAACCAACTCCTTAAGTGATTCTTTGCTCTTTCTCTCTATACACTTACATGCTTCTTCTCTAAGTTTATCAGGCAATTGAAGGCAAACCCAATCGAGCAACGATTCCAAATCCTTTGCAAAGTCAAGTAAATACCAATCTAATACCTTTGGAAGCATTAGTTTGTTGTTCTTTGAGATCCCTACAGATGCTTGAAGATAATCTCTCTTTGCAGCTTTTAGCTCTTCCTCTACATTAGAGGCTGTGTAAACCCTCACCTTCAGTTTCACAATAAGGAGATGATAAATAAGGTTAATGCTCCATTCTCATTGGATGTCAAATTAGTGTATATGGCTTTTCAGCACAACTTACAGCAGGAGAGGACCAACTTCCACATGCTAGGGCAAAAGTGACCAAAGGCTCTGACCATTCCAATCCAAATGTGTTATGAGCTCTCATCTCTTCATGTGTTGCAGTTTTAGGACAAGTCTTTTTCCAAAATAAGAAGCAGAAACAGTTACCAAAATAACCAAACTTCGATTCAATAGTATACAATTCAAAGAGAATAAAAATGAATGTAACTTACAAATTTCAAGTGGTATGGAAGTCTCAAGATGAAATGCTCAATTGTGATAGCATTGAGTGAGTGTCCTCCTACAACTATTGTTGCCTGACACAACAAAGAGAAGATTAATATAAACCGATTAAAATGTTAAAGCAGAATGATGTCAGAATCTAAACCTTCTGCATTAGTGCTACAACCATTTCAGGTGTCTCTGGGATTCCATGCTCCAAGAATGCCTATGAAGGTTAAATTGGAAACAAGACATAAGCTTTCTTATAACATTTCTCTATCTTTATCATACAAAGAAGATAGCTATAGAAATCTCACATTGATCACACAGGAATTATAAGTATTTATCCAGAATGCAAGCTTCTGCTGGTGGCTAAGACCGTCTAGATTTACAACGGCAAGCTTATTAAACAGGAACCTGAACAAACATATAAACAAGAGTTTAATCAATCCAGTTATCAATAAGATTTAATATCATTAGTGTAAAGGAGAAATATACTTGAGACGATGGATCAGAAATGAAGCATTGGTTCTTCTTCCAAGATCAATTGAAGATGCATCAACCGAGCAAAGATGCTTGTATGCACCAAGTTCTCTTGTTCTCCATTCAGAAGAGTTATTATATGGATCCAAGACAATGTTCTTGGACGAGCTGATTCTCAAGATAATAGTCATCAAACATTTAAGTAAATCCTCTGAAACTCTGTTTGCTGCATTTCCGCTTTGCAGTGTTTTGTCTTCTGAAGAGGATCCCGAAACACTCTCCTGTGATTTTTCCTGATCTGCTAATCTATCATCTAGCTGAACAAAAGTAAAACAAAACAAAACTTTCAGAATACAAAAATCTATAGATTCATGCAATAGTGAAAGAGTAAATGTTTTAGTTACCTGCAATTTCATTGGTTCTAAGTGTTTATCCGATGCTGCGTCCGGTTTAATCAAAGGTTTCTTCTTCTTGACAGATGTCAAGAATCTGCCAAGCTTCTTCTCAGGTGATTCTTTAGTCTTCTTGTCTTTTATTGCATTACTAGAGGTATCATTCTCTTTCCCCCTCACATCAACTGGCTTACTTAGACTCGGTTTAGGCGAGGCTTGTTTGCTATTTACTGCTCTCTGACCACTTTGGTTCTTAACTGATTGATCAGGGGAGAAAAGTTTCCTACTTGAAATGCTTCGGCTAAGACTATAACTCTGTTGATGCTTTTTAGGGGGAGTGATCATAGAATTGAACTCGTGTTGCGACATGGATTTGGATCTCTGATGTTTACTGCTTCTGACAGGCGAATTCTGATTCAAACCATTGCTATTAGGACTCTCTGAATTCCTCTTTGAAGATATGTAAACAGCTTCTTGGTATAAACATTGTCTAAAGCTTACAACTTGCTCTTCTAATCTAACCACTTCCTCTTCAAGAACAGCTACTTCAGCAAGAAGCTCCAATGTCTTTATCACAAACAAAAATCAAACAGAAAGAACAAACAAGTTTCAAAAATATCGAATTTCGATAATTCAAGATCTTACATTTCTAGGGAGATAAGATGGAAGACGAGGTAAAGCTCCTAAAGGTCTATTGAAAGCTCTCTCCAATGCTCTATGCACATTCTCCTCTTGTTTCAGCTTCCTCTTTAGCTTATCAACCTAACACACACAACAACAATAACATTATCTTAGAACCAATTCATCATTAACTCAAAAGAAAGTGATTTGTCATCATACATCTTGAAGCAAATCCATTTTCCTTTCTCTACTAGCACGGCGTCTATTAACCAGAGATTTGCCTGAAGTAGCAATAGCTCCTTTACCTTGAGACTCCATCTTCTTCTTCTTCTTCTTCCTCTCCTCCTTTGTAGATTTCAGAATACCACGAAACATCATTACTAATATAAACACAAAATTTTGGTTGCAAATAAAACAAAAAAATTGTTGTGAGCCTTTGATAGTGGAAAACAACACACACACGCTTATAGAATAGGGATACTGATCACTTTCACTGTGACCATTAAATTCACTAAGCAAGAAATAAAAAAAAAGTAAAGATTCGTAATTCGTTTATTAAATAGTCCAATGTTGAAGCCAAGAATCTTAAGATAATATCTAAAATCCAATAACAATAAATAAAACTCCACAAAGCAAACACAAAAAAAAAAAAAAGCAAAGAAATAAAGTTACTTGATTGGTGTCATGCTTTGAAGGAGCTTTCATGGAGGAAAGAACAGCTCGAACACTAGTGTTCATGGCTTCTCACTCTCTCTTATTAACTTTTGCTTTCTCTCCACTCTAACTGATATAAACCCAAGAGAGAAGAGACCCATCAAGATTATACAAAAAAAAATGAAGGAGAAAACAAAACAGAAGTAAAAAGAAAGATACAGTCATATATAAATAAATACTATGTTTAAGGACAACTAAAATAACAAAAACAAAAGTTTTAACTTTTTCTGTAATAAAAGTAGTATTAATTAATGTCTGTAATAGAAATATAAGTACCTGTTGATTTGATTTATGAACACAGAGCGGGAAAAACTTGAAGATAAAGCAACCCAGAAGCATAAAAAGGCTGGCATGTCTTTTTAATTTTAATCGCAAAGATACACATTTTATATATTTATCATTTGGTTCAGATTATATCGAACAGAGCAATGAAGAAGAAAACTACAGAATCTTCTTACATGTAGCAGAAAACGACGATAAAATCAGCGTTTAGTTGCCTACTTAATTTGAAAAATAACAAAAAATTATGAATAGTAAAATTGAAGAAAAAAAATATGAAATGGCTTCTGGGAGTCCGGAGTCGGAGGAGAAGATGGGGAAGGAGATCTGAGTGGCGAGTGGCGAGGTCTCGAGCTAGTTGGAATTGTGAGATGAAGACAACTAACTACAAAGACAGCGACTTTATTTATTTATTTTCTCTTCTTATTAATTAAAATTTGGTATTTAGTGGCTTGCTACTTTCATTTTCTCTCAATCTTTTCACATCTTTTATTTATTTAAGAATTTATACTATTTGTAATTTCTTTAGAAAATTAATGTCATGAGGGTTTGTTTTCATAAAACAAAATCATTAATAATCAGAAATAGATGAAACATGTTGGGTCCTATGATCAAAAAAGAAACTCAATAAAAGTGGTAATGTCATACCACGGAAAAAGTGAAAAATGAAAAAAGTGATTACAATTATTATTACAACTATGGCAATTTTTTTTTTATATATAAAGTTTGCATTTTCCGAGGCTAAGCGTGGTATATTATATCAAAATAATTAGAATTAATTTAATCAACCAAACATGGTTGTTATAGTAGTATTAATCAATGACGATAAAAAGAAAACGGTGGATTAGGTAAATAATGAATGGAATTAACTAATACTTTGGCAGATTATAATAAGCATTAGCACGTGACAAAGATTAAGCAACAAAAAAAACTAGCTTTAAACTCATGCTTTCCAATGAACCATGCTCTATGTATTCACCTTATAATGCAAATTAATCATCTATTAATAGTATTTGATTTTTACGTTATTAAAGAAATCGAAATGTATACTATATAGTATATATTTGGACGTGCATCATTTAATCCTAAAGAGTGATGATAATACATGTAAGGCATGCGTCTCATAATCTAAATCATTATTTCATCTTCTTCATTTATTTATAATCTATTAAATTAGAGATAGTTTTTTTTTATTTTACTTTGAGTTTTAAAGGAATCTAATCACTTCAAAATCAGTCACATTATGACGAAATATAGAGTTCATGGTAACACATACACTCGAATGCATCTCTATTATGTTTTATAACTTTAAAATTTAAAATTTAATATTTAATATTTAATATGAATAAATACATTTACTGCATTTTAATATTTATGTCTCCGATCTATTGCATCAATCATAAATTTGAACATTCCAATATGTAAATAATTTCGAAACTAATAGTAGAATCAACAGTGAGATCTCTCATCTTTACGAAGAGACACAAAATAATGCATTAACCTATTTAAGAATACAATTATAAATGGTCCAAAGCTGAACCAACATAGTAACTCCCTTTTGCTTTTCTTTTTTCGTTTTTTTTTACTTTTCTTTACTTTTGGGCTGGACCCATACACTGTGGTCCCGCTTAACGTGGACACGTTTTGGGCCTGGACACAAATTATAATAACGTGCTCGGGTAAACACACAAATTATATTTTCTAAGTTTAAATAACATTTATTAATTAACAAACAATATATAGCTACAAAGCCTACAAATACAATGATACAAACTTATAAAATATATAAGTTCATAAGAGCCAATAATATATTTGTTTTCATTAATATGTTATACGTGACAAAACTATGATTCTTATAATATAAATATAGCAAAATTGTAAAATAAATTCATAAATTAATTGCTCAAAAACTCATTTACGATCATATTTACTATATATAGATGTAATAAATATATTAGATAAGACATAATTGTGGAGAGAAGGCGATAACTCTAGGAGAGAGAAGGCGATAAAATTGGTGAAAAATCTCCAATTTCTAGGGTTCATCAATCTGTGTAAATCTTGAAGTCGGTCTCGCAGGAGGCTACCTCTGATGGGTAAGGGGAAGAAAACCAAAGGCTTGCTACCAGTTATGCTGAAATCGTCAGCTCGCTCAAATCATGTTTTGACAGGAGGAAAGTTCGCCATCGTAGCTGCAGCATCGAAAGCCTTAAATTCATCAGCAAAAAATGCAACTCCACATACCTCAAGCTTGGCCTTGGCCGGGACTGAATGCTTACCTGAGCATCACCTTGGAGAGGAAGCGAATCTTGAGACCACATGTTCGCTAGTCAGATCTGAATCTCAACTCGAACCAGATGTTACTCTCTCGAAGGAAGGTTGTTCCTCTGGGTCTAAAAGTCCCAGTAAAGCTATCAAAGAAGCAACCAAATCAAAGAAATTGCTCGATTTGAATCTCTCAGCTGTCGAAGAGTCGTCATCGGTTTCTAATCATAATGATAGTTCTACTCTGGTTCCCGACAACTCTCATCAATCTCAGGAGACTGCACCAGAGGTTGTGCTAGAGGCAGGAGAGACATCTTCACCAGCCTTGGAAGAAACAGTACCTAGCAATGGGAAGGAGCCTATTCCCATCAAGCGAACTTATGCTAGTCTTGTGCAACCGCCAGCAGCGTTGGAAAAGCTTGGCACTCCAACTACCCATGTGTCAGGAGTACCGTTCATCCTCATTCCAGAAGAGAACCTCCAAGAAGCAAGGGAAGAGTTTAAAGATTATATCTATGCTCAGTTCCATGGTCCAGCACCAGAAATGGGGCGTATTATTGGTGTAGTAAATGCTCTTTGGGCAAGATCAGGACCAAGAATATTTGTTCATCGAATAGGTGATGGAACATTTCTCCTAAGGGTTAATAATGCGCACACCAGATCGATCTTACTAAGTAGAAATCTCTGGAATATAGCAGGACATCCTATGTTTGTGGCCCCTTGGTCACCAGAATTTACTCCGGAAAAGCCGGCAATTACAAAAGCTCAAGTTACTGTGGAATTCAGAGGGGTCCCGTATCTCTTGTTTAACAGGCAGAGTCTCCAAAGAATTGCATCGGGGGTGGGCTGTCCTAAGGCAATTCATCCAGAAACTGCTAGAAAAGAATCGTTTGAGGTGGCAAAAGTGATAGTTGAGGTTAATCTACTTGAGGACCTGCCAAGCAAGTTGATTTCTGGGTTTGCGGATGGAACAGAGTTCGAAATTGAAGTGAATTATCCATGGCTTCCTCCGAAGTGCAACCATTGCAAGGAGTTTGGTCACCTTGAGTATCGGTATCCTAGAAATTCGCCATCAAAAGAGTATTTTACGAAGTACACTCAAACGAAATCAAGTAGGCAAGCCTCACGGGGTAGAGGCTCTAGAGGTAGATCATCTGCACCCTCTAAAGCAGTCTATGTAGAGAAAAGATCAAGACCAGAGGAGGAAGTGGCAAGAGTTCAAAAAGGGCTGAATGAGGTTTTGCCTGCAGCTGCAGTTGGAGCTGGTTGCGTTTCTAGTGATTCTCGCGGATGTCAGGGTCACCAAAGCTCAGTTCACGTGGCAAATGAAGGTGAGGTAGAGGCTGTGACACTGTCAAGCTCGGTACAAAAAGACCAGGTTGCACAGAGTGAGGAAGGTCAGTTAATAGAAAGTGTTATTAATCACATTACTGTGGGGGTATCAACGGAGGCACTTCTTGCTGTATCAAGGGACTCACCGAACGCAGTTCAACCAGAAGTCTCAAGTTCTCCTAAGCGTTCTGGTTCAGGCCATGACAAAGAACGAGCGGACACAAGTACTCGGCAGAGCGAGCAAGAAAATCCTTTTATTCTGGTCACTAGGAAACATAGCAGCCGTAGGGCTGCGCTTTCTAATTAAACATCACCAATCATGTTTTTTGGGTGGAATGTAAGAGGGCTAAATAGCCATAGTAGGCAAATAATGACAAAGAAATGGATTAATATCCATAAGCCCTATTTTGGAGCGTTTTTGGAAACACATGTACATAAGTCAAATGCAGCAAGAGTATTGAAAGCGATACCTTCAGGGTGGAAGTTTTTTGGGAACTTTGATGTTTGTGACAGCGCAAGAATTATAGTCGTATGGGATCCTCGAGTTCAGATGTTGGTTTACCAGGTCTCTGCTCAGTTAATCACCTGTGGTTTCTTTCTACCAGTAGAGAATGTGAGTTTTACAGTGTCATTTGCGTATGGGTTTAATCAGCCAGAACACAGAACATCACTTTGGGAAGAGCTTGTCAGTTTAAGTAACAATACACCGCTTCAACGGTCCCCCTGGGCAGTTATTGGTGATTTTAACCAAATTTTGCGGAGCGATCATCATTCTGATTATCAGCACATGCCTGTTGACGTCAACGGGATGAGCGACTTTTTGTTTGCTATGCAGGATTCGAACTTGTTTGAGGCGCCATCTAAGGGACTACGTTTCACATGGTGGAATCACCAAGAAGCAAATCCGGTGTCAAAGCGCATTGACCACGCTTTAATAAACGAGTTCTGGGCCTCTTATCTACCTGACTCTTTCTCTGAATTTCTTGAGCCAAACCAATCAGATCATACACCTTGTCTCTTCACTATTCCAAGCCTCATTCGAGCTGCAAAAAAGCCGTTTAAGTTCTACCAACATATAATTGACCATGAGTCTTTCTTGGATGTTGTTGCAGCGGAATGGAGAGCAAACAATATTAATGGAAGTAAGCAATTTTGTCTGTCCAGAGCGTTGAAGCTGTTAAAAAGAAGTATGAGGCTGTTGAATAAAAGAAATTACAGTGGTATTTCCTTGAGAGTTAAAGATAAAGAAGCTGAGCTTGCGCGGATACAAGAACAAATCCTAACTGCACCAACAGTCGCATTGGCACATCAAGAGAACATTACTCGTGAAGCATGGTCTAAGTTGATTGTGGCTGAAGAAAAATTTTTTAGGCAAAAGTCAAGGGTATGTTGGCTTAGTCTCGGGGACAGAAATACGGCGTTCTTTCACAAGTCAGTCATACATCGAAACTCACAAAATCACATATATTTCTTGAAGGATGAAAACCTTCAAGTAATTACAGGCCAAGAAGAACTAAAAGACCATGCTAAAGGCTATTTTCAATCAATCTTCGGTGAAACGGAAATGCCTATTTCTCCGGTATCGGTAGAAACCTTGCAAGCTATTCTACCGTTTCGATGCACACCAACACAGGGAGAACTGCTAACAAAGGAGGTTACAGAGGCTGAAGTCCGTAATATTGTCTTTGCAATGCCTCTCAATAAATGCTCTGGACCAGATGGATATCCGGTCGAATTTTACAAGTCAGCTTGGAGTGTGGTTGGTTCAGATCTGGTTGATGCTGTCAGGGAATTTTTTGAAAATGGACGTCTCTTAAAGGATCTAAATAACACATCTATTTCCCTTCTGCCTAAGACGCCGGAAGCTTGTTCTCTACCTGACTATAGACCAATAAGCTGTTGTAATCTTGTCTATAAAGTCATTGCAAAGGTTATAGCAAACAGAATGAAGCCAGTGCTCCTAGAATGCATCTCTCCCAACCAAGCAGCTTTCCTCAAGGGGCGTTCTTTAGGAGAAAATGTTCTCTTAGCTTCGGAAATTATACGCCATTACCAGAGTCCGAGAGCAGCTAAAAGTTCATTGCTAAAGGTGGATATTAGGAAAGCATTCGACACAGTGTGTTGGGATTTCATCCTAAAAGTTCTCCATGCTCAAGGGTTTCCTCTCAAGTTTCAAGGTTGGATTAAAGAATGCATATCGACAACGAGGTTCAGCATTTCCCTGAATGGTGAGTTATCTGGGCGGTTTGAAGGAAAGAAAGGGTTGCGGCAAGGAGATTCTCTCTCACCTTATCTCTTCATCATGATTATGGAAGTTTTAACACGTTTGCTTGACCAAGGACTCGCTCACGGACTATTTCAAGTTCACCCACTATGTGAATCACCGTTGATTACTCATCTTGCGTTTGCCGATGACTTATTAATCTTCAGTGATGGCTCACCTTACTCAATCCAAGGCATCATGCACATTTTACAATTGTTCCACACTTTCTCTGGACTTGATATGAATCCAGCTAAATCAGATTTGTTTATCGCGGGATACTCAGAAATTGAAGCAGAGAGTGTATCTCTACGGTTTGGCATCAGACGAGGTTCCTTTCCGACAAGATACTTGGGCCTTCCGTTGATCCCATCCAAGCTAAATCTAGCTACCCTTCAGCCGTTTATTGAGCATATCACGAGTAAGTTGCATTCATGGACCACAAACTTCCTGTCTTATGCTGGAAAAATCAGAATGATTGTTTCAGTTATTTATGGGAAGGTAATATTTTGGAGTCAAGTCTTTGTCTTGCCCAAAGCTTTTTATGCCAAGATTGATTCTTTATGCTCCGCGTTCCTCTGGAGGAATTCTACAGACAATGCGAAAGGGGCCAGAGTGAGTTGGGCGGATATTTGTAAGCCAAAAGAAGAAGGGGGATTAGGCATCAGACTACTTGAAGAATTTTCTCAGGTTTTCCAACTGAAAAGAGCATGGGATTTATTTGCGAAGTCGGGATCTTTATGGGTAGCTTGGCTTAAGCAAACGGTCTTCAGAGTTGCAAGTTACTGGAGGACTGAGAGTAATTCAAGGTTATCTTGGAATGTTCGAAAGCTGTTGGAAGTTAAGCCACATGTCAAAAGGTTTTTAAAAGCAAATCTGGGAGACGGAAAAAGCGTATCGTTTTGGTTTGATTCATGGACTCAGCTAGGTCCGTTAATCGATTTCTTTGATGTTTTGGGACCAAGACACTTAAGAACACCATTGGATGCGAAGGTAATAGATGCAACAAGTGAAGGTCATTGGAATTTACCTGCAGCAAGATCTACGGAGGCTGAAGCTCTGCTTGCTATACTAGTATCTACTGCAGTTCCAGATCAGTCACATGGTCCAGATACTTTTGAGTGGCGCAAAGTCACAGGAGAGTTTAGTAGTAAGTTTTCAACCTCGTCTACTTGGAAACAAATTAGAGGCATATCAACACCTGTCTCTTGGGCTAAAGTTGTATGGTTCAAGGAATCAGTTCCAAGATTCTCATTTGTCCAATGGCTTGCGTTAAAAGGAAGACTAACAACTAGTGACAGGTTAAGGAGTTGGGGTTTGAATGTGCAAACTCACTGTCTTCTCTGCTCCAACGCAGAGGAAAATCACTCTCATCTATACTTCGAATGTCAATTTTCAAGGGAATTATGGATTACTTTTGCTTCCAGGTTCTATCCCAATCCTCCTCTTACCATTCAATCTGCCGCGTCTTGGGTAATGGAAGCGCAATCAGTACCTCAACACTATGCTCAAATAATTCTGAAGCTCATATTGCAAACAACTGTGTACATGCTTTGGAGGGAGAGAAACAACAGAATATTTAGGAACAAATTCTCATCTGCTGACTGTCTCAAAGCAGAGATGGACAAGACAATTCGGAACGTTTTGGTTTCCTATAAGCCGCCTGAAGCATCGCTTTCAACAATATCTCTACTTGCGTTTTACTTTGGTCATATCAATATGCCTATATAATTTTTTGTGGCAAATTGAGATTGTGGTTCCAGTTATAGCTAATGAGTCTCGGATAGCTCTTATGGTTTCCTGGTGATGTAAATAACTCTTTATTCAGTTTCAATATATTAACATTAAAACCAAAAAAAAAAAAA
>KE156310.1:12055-24970 GCA_000411055.1 Leavenworthia alabamica
GTTTTCTGTTGATATCATATTTTGTCAAAATGTTTTGTTTCATTAGGCCCAAAGAATGTTTTTATGTCAGTTTTTTCTCCTGTTAAAACAGAAACTATGATTATATTTTTATCATGACGTGATGGATGAATATGAAGAGATTAAATGAATGAACGAAGTTACATCTTTATCATAGAGCTGGATTGCCTCGGTGTGATCGAGTAACCAAGATAATGAGAGAGTAACTGTTGTCATCGGTCAACGTCACCTTACCTGATAATCAGATACTGCTATTGATCACTAAATTTTCATTTTACAGCTAACTTAATTACAAATACTGGGCCTTGCTTTGAAATCCACATACAGCCCGAAATATTGATGAAGCCCAATCTTATAGTCAACAAACTCCTGAATCTCTTGATATAAAGGAAGATGTGTCCTAGGCTCGTAGCAAATCCTTTAAAAGTTCAAAATCAATTAGGAATAGGTCAAATAACTGAGTTTTAAGTAATTGATGCAGATCTCGTTGGTTAATTTTTTATGGAAAAGTCCACGAAGGCAAACAATTATTTATTTTTTATCTATTACTACAATATTATCTCGTAAATTAAGCTTCGCCAGCCCAAACTCGACATTGATATTGTCTCTAAATCACTCACTATGAATTATATAATACAAAAAAAATATATAAACCACAATCATGATTAACACAACGAACGAACCAAAATAAATCTTTTTGTATAAATATCATACACGTGAATTTCTTGTATTTAATTAAATTAGAATTAGAATTTCATATAATTAAATTTTAATATGATGAAACAATAAAATAAAATATTAGCTAATCTTTTGTTCTTCTTCTTTAACCGCTCATGACACCATCTTCTCAACGAACCGACAGATGTCTTCCGAACAAGTATGGATAGTGGAAAGATGTGTCGTAGCAAATCTATAAAATCCAAACTTAGTCTTTAGTTCTGTTTTGAACTTTGAATGCAGATCCCGTTGCATGTTTATCTTTTACTGTAAAGTCCACGAAAATTTATACCGATCTATTGAAATTATCTCTCGTAAATTAATTAATTGCACTATTGACAGCTCAAACTCGATGACATCATTGAAACTGTTCCTTACTATAAATCATCCAATTCCAAAGAGAAAAATATTAGAATATATCTTACTGGCACGAAAGAGAAGATCATTGTCTAACTCAAAAGAAGATCAATCATCTACCATGGAGAAAATCTCGTCATGCAAGACGAACAAACCACCATCGTGCGGTACACTCGTAACCATCCTCAGTCTTGATGGTGGTGGAGTCAGGGGAGTCATCGCTGGAGTCATTCTAGCTTATCTTGAACAACAACTTCAGGTTTATATATATCTTAATATATATTTCATGAAACTCATACTAATTATCATGTTAATTTTATAGTAGTTACGTGCATGCTTATCGATCTGTGATCACGAACTCATCCTTTTTATCTGTTTTTTTAAAGTTAAAATTCCTTATATATATATATATATAGGAACTAGATGGAGAAGACGTGAGGCTAGCTGATTACTTCGACGTGGTAGCCGGAACTAGCACCGGTGGTCTCATGACGGCTATGTTAACTGTGCCAGATGAGACCGGTCGACCTCAATTCGCGGCTAAAGATATTGTTCCATTTTACCTTGAACATTCTCCCAAAATATTTCCACAACCCGAGTAAGGATATATCTTTTAGTTATATACTAATTACTAATTACTAATTACTGCTAGTAATAATTAAATGTGTTTGTATATCTCCTTGAATATTTTAATATGGAAAATGAAACAAAAAAAAAATTGAATGTTTTTTATCCGTAAAGAACAAAGTAGGCATTATTATACGAACTAAACGTGTTGGGTGTTACATAAATGTCTTCTATTCCAATAAACAATTAGCATAAAGTATAAAATTCCACGTGGCAAATTAAAAAGAGATTCTAGTGAAAAATGCAGAGGCTTGTTTGCTATGTTACCGAAGCTTCCAAAGCTTCTGTCTGGTCCAAAGTACGATGGAAAATATCTGCGAAATATAGTAAGTAAATTTCTTGGAGACAAAAGACTTGATCAGACAATCACAAACGTTGTTATACCTACCTTCGACATTAAGAAACTTCAACCGACCATCTTCTCCTCTTACCAGGTCTCTCTTCTTAACGAACTAAAATCTTATCTTCTTGTTTCAACCTAATAAACAATACCTTAACTAGTTTAACTTTATGTTTGTTTGAAGTCATTGGTTGACCCTAGCTTGAACGTCAAGGTATCAGACATATGCATTGGCACATCAGCTGCTCCCACTTACTTTCCTCCTCATTACTTTTACAATGAAGATAGTCAAGGCAAAACGACTGAGTTTCACCTCGTTGATGGCGGTGTTACTGCTAATAACCCGGTACACCACCATCTATTCATATACTGTCAAGAACAAAGAGAACACAAGTATATTGAATAAAAGAACGTTTTATTTTTGAATTTGCAGACTTTGGTGGCCATGACAACTGTGTCAAAGCAGATTGTGAAGAATAATCCTGATATGGGTAAGCTAAAGCCGTTAGGGTACGACAAGTTCCTAGTTATATCGATAGGGACAGGGTCTGCATATAAAGAGAATAATTACAATGCAAAAAAGGCTGCGAAATGGGGAATCATATCATGGTTATACGACAATGGTTCTAATCCAATATTAGATATTATAATGGAATCAAGCCGTGACATGGTCCATTACCACAACTCTGTTCTGTTTCAAGCCATACAATCTGAAGAAAACTACCTCAGAATCGATGTAAAAGCTATCTATAATAAACATATATGTGTGTCCTGTCCACAGTTATGTTACTTTTAGAATTGTATTGTAGGATGATACATTGGAAGGAGATGCAAGCTCTATGGATCTAGCGACAAAATCTAACTTAGATAATCTAGTTAAGATTGGAAAGAAGCTGCTGAAAAACCGAGTTGTGCATATGAACATCGACACTGGTGTATATGAACCAGTTCCTGAAGATATTACCAATGATCAACAACTCATAAAGTAATTAAAAAACATTGTTTATGGGTTTCTTGGTTGAAAGTAAACTTATTGTTGTGATATTTGTTAATTTAGGTTTGCGAAAATCCTCTCGGATGAAAGGAAAAGGAGAATGAGAAGCGACACAAAGGATTCATCAAATTGATAGCAATATATAAAATATTAGGAGGAAGTACAGCTGAACATTTAGGGTGAAATAATTTGCTAGCTGCACAAGATGATCTTGGTATATAGGAATAAAGCAAATTAATAAAGTTGTGGTTATGAATTAAAGTTGTAAAATATCGTAGAATATTTTATGTGATATTCTCTAAGCCAAATATTATAAATATCAGGTACATTTTATAATCTAAGTCGTCGTGTGAGTGAGTTATGGAGTTTTATAATCTCTTGAGTATTTTCATCTTTTGTTTAATCTCTTTTATTCTTATACAAAAGTTTTGATCATTAACTATACCCATTATATGTATATGCGATAACGAAGATACACTTTTTTATATAACAGGCAACTTTCGTAAGAGGAGTATTTAGTATTAGTTACAAGCACTTGGCTCCTTTAAAACTCGTGAACAAAAACAATCGTTGGTAAAAAGACTTATATATGTGTTACACGCCAAACAATATTAAATTCTTAATCATAAATCTTATTATAGAACTAGGTAAACCAGAAAAGGTTTAAGCAAAGAAAA
This sequence comes from Leavenworthia alabamica, assembly GCA_000411055.1. Taxonomy (NCBI): domain Eukaryota; kingdom Viridiplantae; phylum Streptophyta; class Magnoliopsida; order Brassicales; family Brassicaceae; genus Leavenworthia; species Leavenworthia alabamica. The sequence goes on from KE156310.1 coordinate 15,786, forward strand.
TGTGTTGCGTAAGAGAATATTAAATGATTACATTTGTATTCTTCTAATTAACACGAAAACCATTAATTTGAGCTTCAATTTAAATATATAATCAATGCAAAATGGTATATTTACTTTCAAGTATGCATATATCCAAAACAAAGACGGCATGCTCATCATATATATAAACTGTTGACATTTATTTTGGTATTCAACAGTTGACATTTTAGTTAAAATTATAGTAAAAATATACAGATTTTTGTTTACATATGATAAAAACATTTCACGAAAAGTAAACTTATGAGAATCTTATTTAACTCTAAATTGATTTCACATAGCCAAGTGAACTCTAAAACTATAGAAAAGATGCTAGCAATTTTGTAGACAATCTATAAGGATTTATGACAAACACATATACCAAGCATACATAAAAAGTGTAGTAACAGACTACAGTTAATAGCTGTAAAATATGATTAGTACCGTATTTTCTTTTATAATATAATTGCGTCGAGTAACGGTTACAATTTGCTTGGAAGTATTGTTCTCGTTGTCTCTATCCCTAAATATTTTAAATGAACAATATATAATTCATCTTTCACGAAGCTCACCAATTCTGAAATTTTCATTATATATAAAATACTCATATAAATATCCTGATTTAGCTCCAACAAAAAGTACTATACAAACGAAAGGATAATAACCCTATATAAATTTACAAAACTAAGCAATAAATTAGAGCCAGATTAGTATTTAAATGTCTGAACAATACTGAGGATTAAATAAATCTCACAAAAGATGAAAATGTTCAAAAGTATTGGTAATATTTGTCTTCTACTATTTTTTATAAATAACATTTTGCTCCTAATTTGTATGCATGTGTATATCTATTAAATGTTATTTTTGGAAAAATCACCTGTCATCTAGACTTTTGTTTAAATATACAAGTATATATGTGTGTAAGTTGTAACATAACATGTTATAAAGTAACCTTAAGTGTAATGGAGGCGTGAGAGTGATGAACACGACATTCCAACCAATAAACCAATTGAACAAACACCATGTGATGGATGTGTGTCTCGGCATTGGGCATGCATCACTTAATTAGTGTTATATATATATATATATATATATATATATATANATGGTTGTTCTAAAGGTTTCTTCACATTTTTCACCATCTCCATATTAGAAAAAAAGGAATATAAATTAATCACTTACGTGTAGTTAAACAAATAAGCTTTTGATTGATATTTCTATATAATAGATAGAAGAAGAGTCATGGATACCAAGTCCATAACTGTTGATCTGCAAAACAGAACAACAGTCTCTTGTCTTCCTCCTTCGTACGGTCAACTTATTACCATTCTTAGTATCGATGGTGGTGGGATCCGTGGGATCATTCCCGGTACAATCTTGGCTTACCTCGAATCACAACTTCAGGTACTTATATCGTCTCAAATTTATTGGTAATTTTGGGATATTAATTCTATATAATAAACTTATTTGGTGATGTTTATTTCTAGGAATTGGATGGTGAGGAGGCAAGGCTTGTGGATTATTTCGATGTCATCTCAGGGACAAGCACAGGAGGTTTAATAGCGGCGATGTTGACCGCACAAGACAAAGACGCGGAAGAAAGCAACCGCAACCGCCCTTTGTTTGCGGCCAATGAAATCGTCCCTTTTTATCTCAAACATTCTCCACAAATCTTCCCACAGTCACGGTATACTCTTAATCATCAGCGTTTATAAATCTAATTCAGTAATTGAATAATTAAAATAATTTTTTGGAGAATATTTAAATGTGCAGCGGGATCTGTAGTTGGGTTAAAACCATAGTAAGACTTGTAAGAGGACCCAAGTACGACGGGAACTATCTCCATAGCCTAATCGAAGGTTTCTTGGACGACAAGAAACTAACTCAAACTTTGACAAACGTTGTCATACCTTGCTTCGACATCAAGAAACTCCAACCTGTTATCTTCTCTTCTTACCAGGTATTTCATTTTTTTTTCTATTTGCATAATCACATATCATTTGTATTGATCCAATTTAACGAGTATATATAGGCGGTGAAGAATCAAACTATCGACGCAAAACTATCAGATATATGTATAAGCACATCAGCTGCACCAACTTATTTCCCAGCTCATCGATTTACCAAAGAGGACAGTGAAGGGAATAAACATGAGTTCAACCTCATTGATGGTGGTATCGTTGCCAATAATCCAGTAATTATATTCAAAGCCCTAAATTCTAACGTAGTAGTAATTATTGATTATAGTAAATAATGTTATGTTTATTGTTTTTTTTTTTTTTTTGCAGACGTTATGTGCAATAGCAGAAGTGACAAAGCAGATAATTCAGAAGAATCCAGCAATGGGAGACATAAGTCCATTGGATTTTACGAGGTTTCTAGTGATATCGATTGGGACAGGTTCGACTAGGAATCAAGAAAAGTATGATGCAACAATGGCTTCAAAATGGGGAATGATGTGTTGGATATTTGAAAATGGTTCAACTCCAATTATTGATTGTTATAATGAAGCCATTCCTGATATGGTTGATTACCAAAGTTCTGTCGTATTTCAAGCTCTTCGTTCCGAGAAGAATTATTTACGTATCGATGTGAGTTTCTTCTTTTATTAGGGCTGACCTGTTTCATTTTGTTTTCACCATTATTACCGTCCGTATTGTAAAAAAAAAACAAGAAAGAAAAACCCTTTAATTTTATGAGAAAATTGCAACGTAAATTTGCTAAAATTCTGCAGTTGAGGTATTAAATTTTGTAAATAATAAATAATTATTTTGTCACGCCAATAAAATACGAAGCTTGGTAGCTTTGAATTCTTCTAAATTCTGATTTTTGGTTAAATCAAATGATAAAAAAATGATTACTTGTAAAGGTCGATCTATATGGTATTTCCTTGTACGAAATACTAACCACATAAAATAATAATAAAAATATAATTGTAAGTGAAGGGTCAAATTTATTGACCGAAAGTATCATCGAGTAATTTACTAAGTCTAATGTTTTTTTTATTTCTATTACAGGACGATACAATGAAGGGTGAGTTAGGTTCGGTGGACATATCGACAGAAAAAAACATGGAAGGTCTTGTGGAAGTTGGTGAAGCTTTATTAAAGAAAAGAGTTTCTCGCGTCAATCTTGAAACTGGCCATTATCAACCTATCTCTGAAAATGTGACTAATGAAGAAGCTCTCATAAGGTCTATTATTATTTTCACCAAACACAAAATTTATTACTTTATTTTATAATAACAGTCAAAAGTGGTTCTGACAAAAACAACACAAAATATTGATTTTTTATAAACTTTTTTACAGGTTTGCTAAGGTTCTGTCAGAAGAAAGGAAACTCAGAGAATCAAGATCTCCTAAGCTCATTATCTAATTCTGGATTTGTCCCAAAAAATATATGTAAAACTCAAATGTTTGTAAATCTATTTGTGTGACTAAAGAGTTCGACTTTGCTTTGTGAGCAAAGAATATTTGAATATGAATATGATTGTTTTACATACCTTTTAGGCTTTGTGTAACATCCCAATAAAGATCAATTTGAGAATCAATTTTAACACTACTTGGTTAGTATCTCAGCTCCATCTTTGGTTATAAGAATGGTATGTTCGAATTGCGCAGAGAGGCTTGCATCTTCTGTGACCACGGTCCAATTATCATCCCACATTACAGGTTTTATGCTTCCTATAGTAAGCATTGGTTCTATGGTGAAGGTTTGATTCAAGACCATATGTCCAGCTTCATTATTCCCTGTGTACAAAAACATATTCAGAGACTATGTGAATATCTACATCTATGACAAAAAAACACTTACGGAAGTGTAGAATCACTGGATCAGCATGGAAGACACATCCAACGCCGTGGCCTACAAATTGTCGAACAACTCCATATTTATGTTTATCAGCATGATCACTTCATAAACCACAAGTTTTTTTTGTTATGATGTCATAATCTTTCAATGTGGATGAGAAACTTATGAATATAAGACTTTAAGAAATCAGTTTCTTACTGAATGACTTTGCCGATTTTTTTGTATTCAACTCCAGGTCCACATATAGCTATTGCTTTTCCTAAGGACTCTTTTGTCACCTGAGACCACATTCCAAGTATAAAGCTTATCAAACTATGTAAAAAAACATAAGTTTTTACTAGAAGACATAAGGGAAATGATTAAGTTCAGCGCTATAACCTCAACTAGCTTTTTAGCCTTCTCGTCTACATTTCCACAGAAGAAAGTTGCTGAAGTATCACCGTGATAACCCTGTAGATCCAAGATAAGCCTCCAAAGTATAGAAACACACAATTTACTTGACTCGTTAAAGATCATGAAAATGAAGAAAAGTTTACATTCAAATAAACTGTGACATCAATGTTGATTATATCCCCATCCTGCAAAAACGAAAACATAGTTTATGATTCACGACTGAAAGACACGGCAAGAAAAACACTGTATTCATCCCTATCAAAACACACGAACCTCAAGTGGTCTTGAATCTGGTATCCCATGGCAAATACATTCATTCACAGATGTACAAACACTTTTCGGGAAACCTCCATAACCAAGTGGTGAAGGATAAGCTCCATTCTCAATTATCATATTATGAACTGCTTCATCAATTTCATCTGTGGTTACACCTGGCTGCCATTTAAAAAAAACGAGGATTGATAGAACAATACAAAACTTCAAAAATGCTAACAGAAAAGTATTAAACTTTACTAACCTTAACCAAAGTCCCAGCGTAATCCCGAACCTTAGCTGCAAGTCTCCCTGAAGCTCTCATACTTTCTATACCTTTCTTATCTTGAATTTCAAGTCCACTTGAGATCCCAGGAACTTTAAAAGAATCAACATAAGGAGGTTTTGTTATATGGTCAGGGACAGGACGACGAGGTGATACATTTCCAGGTCTTAAACGTTTTCTATTCCCATCAATAACATCTCTTTTAACCAGCAACAAAAAAAGAGTTCATACACATTAGCTACAAAACATAGTCCACATAAACTGATTGTGTCCTTTTGAACAAACATTATTATACCTTCTATTAAAGAGGAGATTGGTTAATCCAGAAAAGTTTCTTGACAATTGCATTGAAACATGTCTTCTTCCTGTACAAATTTTCAATGTATTCACTGGTAACGTTACACAGCTCATGATTCAAAAAATGCTCTACTCTTTTGTTGTAATCTGCTCAACAAACATATTTTACAAACCAATAAAGCTAGAAGAAGAAGTAAGTACGTACCTAAATCGAAGTGAAAGAGGTGAAGAAGTGGTTGCGTTGATCGAATAGAGCGGTCGCCGAAGAAGGAAGAGATTATTCTTGGTTGCAGAGATTTAGCTCCCGCCATTTGTGGCTTTTCGTTGTCGGCGAGCTTTTCGTTATCCGCAGCGCCGTCGCTCTTACACATGTATTTTTTAAATTATTATATTTTGTCAAAGCTGTCCATTTGCAGTCATGGGCTTTTAATGGGTCCATATCTTGAAAGTTTGTGGGCTTTTTCTTATTTATTATAAGAACACGAGTTTTAGTTATTTTTTTGTTATATAAAACAGTAGAAATCTTTGTAAAACTTTATATCATCAGAAGCTACTAATGCTTAGCAACTTATTTACACCTTCTTCTCCAAGAAATCGAAAACACATATATACAAATAAAACAGCAACAAAAGAACTCTTCAAGGTCAGACCTCTTCAATGAAATCTCCGGAGCTCATGGAACCAGTTCGATTCAATCCTTGTTTTTCTAACCAATACATTATCAGAGTCTTGACCACTTGCCTGAACCTTCTCCTGTAAGTAGGAAGCTTTGATACGCTCCTTATCATTCCCATCATCCTACAACACAAACACAGGATCATTAAAAAAAACCATCATTTGTCTGATGACAATTAATCTTCTCTTTCTTCTATGTAATTTTGAATGTTTACCTTCTGCTGATTCCTTGAATTTGTGCAGCTCTAAGGTTTTCTTGAGGCTGGCTACCATGATTGTCCCAAGCTTCCATGCGTTGTTCATTGTTTCCAAAAAGAACAACTTTCTCCAAGTACCTCACTTCATTTTCTCCAAGTTTGATCACTCTAATCTGGTCTTTCAATACCATAATCGGGTTAAAGATCCAGTCCAAGAACTTGTCTTGCGGTCTATTCAAATGAGTCACTTCTGAGCCATCAAGCAGTAGCACACCATGAGCACCAGCTTTAATAGAGCTAAGCAATGTATGCAACAATGCATAACAAGGAAGCCCAACATTGATTATCGATGATTCTTGTCCGTGTCCGTGTCTTCCCTTTAAAGACTCATAAAGATCAGCTAGTGTTAGCACTCCTGCTTCTAATAGCTCTTTACCTTCCATCTCAAACGACCCCATCATATCCTCCCAAATCTGTTAATACAATGTTTACATGATCTGTTAAAAACTCTAATGGAAATGTAAAATCAAGACTTAGAAACTTTTGAAATATACCTGAATCATTCTCACTTCTTGTATTGCTTCTCTAACAGATACTGAATGAACTAGGCTAGGTACTAGCATTGCTGGAGCATCTGTAGAACCAGAACTATTGGCTCTGATTACATTTGAAGGATGAACAATCACAGATACATCACTTGAAAACGATCCTCTTCTCATCCGATATCTTGGCCTGTGAGTTAAATACAATGAATATGGAGCTGAAGAGAAAGAGAAAGTAAAAAGATTGAAAAGAGAGATACTTTGGGAAGATAGTTCCTTCTCTAAGGTAAAGCCAATCATTTGTATACTCATCAAATTCCCCAACTACTGCAATCACATAAGAGACTCCTCTTCTGAATGACCTTTCCTACACATTATCATCAAAGACTTGTTGTGTGTTATAAACTTATCTCGGATGATTCAGTTAAAAGATGATCGTTGTGTCGTGTACCTGAAATACAACAACTGCAGCATACAAACCAACAAAGATGCTGGAGAAGATAGTCATCAAAACAAATCCAACGACAATAATAGGCCATAACAGTATTGTCAAACCAGCAACTGGAATACAAGCTGTTTCAAGAAATGGTCCTTCACGATTAATGGCGTCTTGAGCTAGTCGATACCAGCCTTTGACTAGAAGGTAAGGGCTTTTAACAACAGCTATTGCAGTGAGTAGAGGGATATCAATGACTAATCCTATAATCCCAACAATTATGCATCCAGGAACATGAATCAACCTACATTTAGAGATAACAAATCAAAACACACAAGAACCAGCAATAAGACTCTAATTTACTTTACCTAAGACTTTGAAGCTCATCAGAGGTCGATGATTCGCGCAATTCTTTTAAGTAAAGAGGATAAGAATGGTAACAAATATCTGCAAAATCTGTAACCACAGTGCAACTTCCTTTGACAGTGTCCCAAGTTCCATCCTAATGAGTACATTAAACAGAGTCAAAGAGATATGGTTTTAAGAAAAGGAAACTTTGGGAGGAAGGTTAAGTTAAATACCACAAGACAGTGAATGAATTTGTTAGGTTCAGTGTCTTGTCTAAATGCTTCAAAAGCAGAGATCCAAGGAGTGAAGAATCCATAGCCAACACCAACAAGTACACTAATTGCTATACTTAGAGCTAACCAGATCCCAAACAATGGAGGAAGTGCAACTAAGATTGCAAGTTTCAGAGGAATGTCAAATCTTTTTGTCCTGTAATATAAGAGAAACACAAGACGACCATGTTTATGAAATGATTATCTCCTTGCAGAGAACAATTTTGGAGAAAAAGAGTTGAAAATTTTGTTTACTTTGCAACAGCGTAAACAGTCCAAGTAACATGTGCAGGGAACAAACCAAGAATCACTCCAACATTTCCAACTATTAATGTTAAACCAGCGATTGGACCTACGATCAAACCTGCATATCAAATAAAATAAAAGTCAAAACTTTATTTAAGAACATTGACTTTTGAAGAGAACAGAACCAAAAATGAAAGAAGAAAAAAATGAAACCTTTGAGAGCACCGAGAAAGAAGGCAGAACAAAAGGCAAATATGACATAAGAAATCTTCAGACAGCTTCCCAGGTTAGTGATGACAGCCATAGCTCTAGATAAATCACATAGAGGGAAAGGCGTGTGTTGTTCACGTCTGCGAAAGAGATGAAATCAGAAGAACAAAAAAACAAGAGAAGGCGAAATTCAAACACACGATAGAACCCAATAGAGAAATGTTCATACAAAAGCTTAAATAATATGTTCAAAAAATTACATGGATATTATTAAAAAAATAAATTCATTGAGAGGGGAAATTGTTTGATAAAAGAAAATACGGCATTGAAAGGGAATATTTGGATACATATTTTAAACATGGCGATGGCGTCTATAATAATTGTTGAATTGAATTCATTCATTATATTGTCAAAGTCAAAACTCAAATATATATACTAGCTCTTATATGATTTATTATTGTTGATATACAACCATATTATATATATGGCCAAATTGTTTTGACCTTCTGAATGAAATGTAGAAAAAGTCGTCGCAAACTCCCTAAGCCATATCAATGTAAGCCACGTATATGTTAATGAGCATGCAATAAATCTACCAAACAAAAATTATAGGTGTAATATTAGCCCTTTCTAGAATCTTACACGTACAAATAAAACAAATCAGACAAGATCATAAGAATCATGATCCAATTAAAAATGATAATGACATAAATTTGGGTATTTCTTAAAATATTGTATTTCTTTACGTCTTTATCCAACTGTTTGATATTTTTTCTTGTGGATGAATACTATTCAATGAATACACCTGCTTAGAAGGTATCTTTTAGATCCTAGGAGATCAAATTGAAAACTAAAACAGCAGAAAAATTCTTGATTTTTAATTGAATAATTTTACTACATACATTGATAGGCATCTCCACGATGATAATTATCATCGCTGCTGCTTTCTGCTATGTTTTTGTACATTAAACGTCGTCGTGAAGTCATGTAAATTAACAGAGCTAAGTGTAGTCGTTTTAATCCTTGTTTTTATATTATACTAGAGTTGCACCCGCGGTACACCGCGTATCAATTATTTGATATAAATTAATATTTTTGTTTATCTTTTATTTATACATTTTATTTATGTAATTTTTGTTATTATTTTTTATTTTATATTATTTGTATCTTTTATAATATTAAAACTAAAATAAAGTTAAATATATA
>KE156310.1:34627-48621 GCA_000411055.1 Leavenworthia alabamica
AGACCGGCTTTGAAGTCTTCAACCAATGGTGATGGTGAAGACTTCGAACGATGATGTCTTCAAGAGAGGCCAAGTGATGTTCTCACTGATCACTTGGGCCGGTTGGAGCAGCTGATTGTCCATGATGAGTTCCTGAGTGGCTTTGATAAACAACAGCCGGAGATGTTTGTCCTTGTTCTGGGTCATGGGACCATCCGTGAAGGTTGGGATGCTGGTGATGTTGGTCTTGCTTCTGGTTACTGGTGGTTCCTGTCTTGGTAAAAGGATATCAGCCTGAATGGCTGCATCAATAAGGGTAGCCAACAAAAGCACATCTTCTACTTCTGGTTGAAAATTTGTCATGCTTATGAGATTGATCATGAGCATAGCAAAGACTTCCTATTACACGGAGATGATCATATATTGGTGTCGCTTTATACAGTCGCTCGTATGGAGTCATTCCATCCAATAGGACACTTGGAGTACGGTTAATCAAATAAGCCGCACTTAAAACACAATCTCCCCAAAATTCAATTGGTAGATTCGCTTCAAATCGAAGAGCTCGAGCTACGTTGAGAATGTGTCTATGCTTTCTTTCAACCCTCCCATTTTGCTGAGGTGTCCCAACACAGGAAGTTTCATGAATAATTCCTTGTTGTCGAAAATAATCACTCAAACAAATAAACTCAGATCTATTGTCACTTCGTACTGTTTTGACCGGTGTGTTAAACTGTCGAATTGTCATGGCGAAAAAATTTCTGAGTTGGTGGGGAGCTTCTGATTTGTCGTTTAATAAAAAAATCCATACTCCGCGGGAATAATCATCCACAATTATCAAGAAAAAACGTGCATCAGAATGTGTAGGAGTTTTATAGGGATCCCATAAATCACAGTGGATTAACTCAAAAATGGCAGTTGTTTTATTAGAACTAACAGGAAAAGATGATCTTGTTTGCTTTGAACGAAAACAAACATCACATGTTTTATTTGAAATAGAAGAAACACAAGTTGATAATACAGGAAGCAGACTCAACACTTTCGCCGATGGATGTCCTAAACGTTTATGCCAGAGCTCTATTTTTTCTTTGTCTTTAACCTCCACTGAAGCTACTGACTCCATCCCACGAAAATGAAAAGTCCCTCCCATACGTTTACCCACTCCAATCACCATCCTCGTAAAACGGTCCTGGACAACAAGGAAACAGTCAGCCAACTGTACGACACAACTGTTCTCATCCATCAACTGTGTAATCGAGATCAAATCTGTTTGAAAACCCTCTACATAGTAAACTGTTTTGAGTATTAAATCCTGTCCGAGTCTAATTGATCCTTCCTTAACTGAAAAAATCTGTCTGCCATCAGCCAAAACAATACCAACCGGGGAAATATCTTTCATATCGGAAAGAATGTCAAGCCGCCCCGTTAAATGGTGAGAAGCACCAGTATCCATAATCCAAAGTGGGATAGAAGACGTACCATATAGTTTTTCAGTTTCTTGTGGTGTTTTACCGGATTTGAGTAGATGTTTTATGGCCATCCATTGTGAATCTGTGATGCCATTCACTTCGCTTCTGTCTCTATCTGTGATCACCATATTTGACATTTCTGAGTTTGTGTTAGGAGTGACCTGAACTGCATTTGCATAAGCCGTTCCTCCACGTCCACGTCCTGTATTTGATCCCCCTCTGTTTCGACCGCGACCACCTCTGATAGTAGAGTTTCTTGATCTGGGTCTGTCGCCCCACCACTCAGGATACCCGATAACTGCATAACAATTATCACTAGAGTGTCCTGTTCTGTTGCAGTGTTGACAAACGATTCCTTTATCACGATCGTTCTTCCATGTGTGTGCTGCAAAAGCACTGACATCAGACTGTTCTTCGAGACTTTGAATGCCAGTTCGAAGAAGATCTTCTTCTTGTTTCACAACATTGTATACTTCTTCTAATGATGGAAGTGGAGTACGAGAGAGCAAGGTAGATCGAATAGTTCTGAAATGAGCATCATCCAACCCAAACAAGAATTGATGGACCTTATCCTCCTCTCTATCTTTCTCTTGCAAGGCCGTAAGATCACAATTGCATCTGTTGCACTTACAAACTCTTAAAGGTCTGTAATTCGCCATTGAGTCCCAAATTCGTGTCAACTTTCCATAGTAGGTTTCGATGGAGAATCCTCTTTGTCTGCATCCAGCTAACTCAGCTTTAATTTGTTGTATGCGTGGTCCATTGGTCACTGAGAATCTCTTTTTCAGCTGATCCCACAAGTCTTTCGCTATATCTCGGTGAGAAATATTAGATTGGAGTCTTTTGACATTTTAATCCAAGAAACCAGCAATGCCTGTATCGTCCACCAATCTTCAAGATATGCAGATCCTTCTTCGGGTCGAGGAATTGTTCCATCGAGAAATCCAAATTTCTTTCGAAATGAAAGAGCTGTTTTGAATCCACAAGCCCATTCATCATAGTTCGTTCCATTGAGCAATGTATGTGATATTACAGCGCCCGGGTTATCAGCCGCCGTTAAATCATATGGAGATATTGTTCTTCGTACCTCCATCATCGTCGGGTTCGTCGTTCGGGGATTTGTTCCTGCATCATGTGCCATCGTGAGTCAGAAAAAATTATGGTTTTGGCTCAGATACCATAACAGATTGTGAGATTCTAGAATTATTCACTTGATAAATATCAAAAAAGAGATGATTTACAGAGTTTAAATAGAAATACAATGGCATATACGCATAGCTAAGTTATCGGAACTGATTCAACTACTTCAATATTGTGTGCCGAGATCTTCGATAGTTTGAACTAGCAGTTGAGAAATATACGTGTTCTGTTAGTAGGAGAGAAAGCAACAAATAGAGAAGGTTAAACATAAGGTTTGACTTCAATAAGCTTAAGGAGAGATTGACGATGAGAATCAAGATTAGTGTTTTAGTACTATTCCTTGAGATATATCCTGGTAAAAAACGAGATCTTTACGAGTAGGATGTGGGAGGTCGAGAATGAGCACAAGTGACTTTTTACGATTTTTAATAAATTTATTTACATTTTACCCAACTGAGCATTAGTTTCTTACTTTTTACTAATGTTGTGATCGTTTTAGTAAAATTATGTATGAGAATTATTTTTCAAATGTTTTAAGGATTGGCCGTGTGACCTATTCAGATAAGTGATATTGAATCTTGGCCAAAAGCGACTTCATTGGGCATGTAGGATATCAAATTCAAATATCCGTCTAACAAAAAATTTAAATAGACAAATAATTTATTTTCAAATTATCTATTCTTAAACAGTTTTATTGATTACTTCGTACTTGTTTGTACTAGTCTTGTAGACCTATTTGGTTCTGATACTTTTCTCTATATTAATAAGATAACTGTTTTGGTTTTATCCTTTTGGTTAAACAAGTCTATGGAACTTTACTGATTTTTATTTAATTTCATAGCATTTTCGTTGCAATTTTATGCCATGTATTAAGGTCAAACAGTTGTATGTTTTCATTCACTTCCGTCTTCTAGACAATATTGTGTTTTTTTGGGTCGATGTTTGTTTCGACATTTTAAAAAAAATTGGATTGCGTAAAAACATGGAAACTACATAAGCAAGAGAAAATTGTTAAATGAGAGAAACAAGTCAAAAGAAAAGTTAGGAAAGTAACTTTTTCTTTCTTTCTCATCCAAGTTTTTTCAACTTACATGACATGGCCTTGGACCATATCTAATCCATGCATTTACCCAATACTAAAATCTTAAATTTCAACGTCTGTCTTTTTTTTAAAATACGCTACTTCTTAATGATATTATACATAAAATTCATAATACTTGCCATGGTCTATTAAAACATAAATATATACTATTATATATAATAACATTCCTTGCGGAAAATAGTTTAATTCGTTTTTCTTCATCATCGACGTGTCATGCCTTTGTTTGAACAATTTATAGTCTTTTTTTTTTGCTTTTAGTTGCAGACTTTGCTGCTCTTCCACAACGGCGCGTGAAAGTCCACGTTCTTTATTTCCGTCATCTGGGACCCACCAATCACGAAATTATTTTCATCCCGACCCCTTTTCTTTCTCTCTCCTTTCAACCACACCCCAAATAGTTTCAATCCTTCACCTACCCCCTCCTCTTCTCCTCCGCAATCACTTTCTTCGTCCGATTCGATCGGGTTGGGCTTCTCTCCTTTGATCATTCGATCGATCTGTTCGGGTCCTACTTTCATATGCTCCGTCAAGAACGTCACAAGCTCATCTCGCTGCTTCTTCGCCGCCGCAAGCTCTGAGCTCAAACTGTTATTTTCACGTTTTAGCTTCTCGTTCTCTCCTGATAAATCAGCAACAATATTTTCCACGGAACCAGGGTTCTTCGACCCGGGTGATGACGTGGAGCTTGACACGTGATCCTCACCCCCTGAGTTTGACTCAGACGGCGAACCAACAACAACACATTTTCCCACCGCTGCTGCGATCACCGACTTACGTCGTCGTATCTCCGACAACAGTTCCTCCTGTCCTCTCCGGAAACTGTCGTTAGCGAATTCCCATTTGTCCGGAACAGTTTTACGAAATCCCTACCAAAAAACAAAAATTCTCAGCTTCTAGAAACTTCTCACCAACCCCCAAACTTTAAAATTTGCAAAAATTGACCCAACAACCGAAGAATGATTATATTTCACCAAACGAATTAAATGAAACAATAAATGAGATGAATATTTTCATGGAAAATGACAAAAACAGAGAACTAGTTGGAAACTCACGTAAGTGTTGAGCTGACGAATGAAGCTTGAGAAATTATTATGCTTGAAGTATTGAGGAAGAAGATCTTTTGCAAACTCAGCAGTTTTCCACACGACGAAAGCTGTTCCTTCTTCGTTCCATGAGACGACGTCGTCTGTGCTATGATCATCCACTAACTGATACGTCTTGCTCAGAAAAGGCGCCGGAACAGATCTCTGCGCCGCCGTCATCTCCGCCGAAATTTAAAAAACTTAGAAAATAAAAACTAAAAATAATCTTGAAAACAGAGAAGAAAATATTGGAAATTGAAATATGATAAGAAAAGAAAGATTTTAGCAACTAAAGAGCAAGAGAGCGGTGAGAAATTCCCAGTCCCAGCAATAGAAGCCTGAGAGGAAAACACGAGAACGGAGAAGATCTGAGTTTCGTTTGATTTCTTCCATTTAATGAAGAAGGAATATGAAGATGACGACCATAGTTCGGCGAAGCTAATCCTTTGAGAATGAAAATATATAAAACTAAGTTAAGTGTTATGTTTGAGGTTCATTTATAGGAATAAATATTAATAAAAAAATGGATGCTGTATGATTCTAGAAATTCTCAGATACATCTTCTTTCTTTCATTCTCTTTGAATTTTTTTACAATATCAAAATATTCAAAAGGTCTTATCTTTTGAATTATGATTTCCTTTTTAAAGTTATTACATATTTTGTAATTAAATGTATGAGATAAAGGAAATTATGTAGATTAGTCAAACATTAATCATGATTACCTTCAATTTTAATAAAAACTATATTTTATTTATTTGTATATATGGTTGTATTTAAATGATTTTATGTCTTATAAATATAGTATACAGATTCGAAATTAATAAAGAAGAAAACATATTTATGCATAGTTTTGTTGATTCTAAAATTAGTTGAATGTTGATCCAAAATATTAATGAATGTATATATTAATCTAAATTTTTACAGATGTGCAGTGTTTTTCAAATATGACGGGAGACAAAGAGATATTTATATTATAAAGAAAAGGTGACTTTGTTTATTTTGTTTGTTTCAATTATATTTCTTTTTGTATTTTTTATTAAGTTACCTAACACATATTGTCTCCAATTCATATTTGGGTACCAATGAGCTATTTACCTTTTATTTTCAATATACACTAAAGAATTCGGATAATATTTTTTAACTAATGAGTCGTGACAAATTCAAGTTCTTAAATAACCATGGACACCCACGTCTTCATTCTTGGATATATTTCCAACATTTTGTCACCATTACTCCATTAGGAGGCTATATAATATTCATCAGAGACTATTATTAGTCTTTTACATAAGGTTAGATAGTTCGCATGGTTGAATAAAAAGGTCTTTGAGAGAGTTAATAATTCATGCAAATCAACGTAATTTTTAAAGCTGATTCTGATGGTAAAGTGAAAAATTTAGTCAAAAAAGGCAGATATTAAGGTGTGAAAAAATGTCGACAGTTGCCTACTTGCATGTACATCTCCGTATGGATCTCAAACACATGGTCTAATTTAATGGCTTTTCTTTTTGTCTGCTAAAATGACAAAAAAATTTAATAGAAACATTTATTTATTCAAATTTACTTAATGCACAATTTTACTTCAAAAATAACATACTTTTCTGTTTCAATATATATATCATTTAAATATGTTTTTGTTTTATTTCATTTATTGTTTTCACTTTTCAATGTAAAATTTTTTATTTTATTTATATGATATTATTATTTTTATTTATGAAATAATTATTTTAAATTAATAAAAACAAATATTAAATAATTTTTAATTTAATTTTCATTTTTTTAACTCAAGTTGAGATATCTCATTTTAGACTTTTATATTTGATCATATTTAAATAGTATCAATCAATTCATAACGCACATATAAAATTTTTGTATTATTTTTTTAAATTAAATTTAGATAAATACTGGCGGGACAGTAAAAACACAAAAATTTTCAAATTATACGGGTCAATTACTTTTATTATTTATGAGTTAGAAAAAAAAAATTTTAAATAACATTATAATTTTTAAAGTGAATGATTATTTCATGTAAATATAAAATTGTATATTTAAAAATCAATTTTTATTATTGTATCACTTTTGTTTGTAAGATTTAAACCAACATATTCTAAAACTTTATTGTTTAGGACCAAATGATCTAGTTCTATTTCCATAAAAGGTAAAAGTCGAACTAGTTTCTAGTTTTTTTTGTTCACATAAGAAAAAATGGCCTACTCAAGTGAGACAGATTGTGAAAAGTATTATTGACACGTATCAATTATATATCAAACAAAATAAATTGACTTATAAATAATATTTTTTAGTTTCAAACTTATATTAAAATAATAAATTGTGGATTAGAATACAGTAATAGTTTGTTTTGTAAACTAAAGCATCTGTTCAAGAAATTTAAACTATGTTCTTATAAACTCATGGAAAAGTGGTCTATAATGGGATATAAAGTGCAATCTTTGTGATTAAGTTCTATATGTTAACGTCATGCGTTGCCACTACACTCACCTCAAACAACAGTTATCAATTACTGTTTCCAGAAAATTTTGGGCAGTGGCCACCACCACTGACTTATTTTTCTTCCAATTTGTGGTTATAAAAAATCATGCCAAGCCATAAATAAAAATAAAAATCAAAATAAACAGTTTGCTCATTTAGAAATTTGATTACTTAACTATGTCGTAGTAGTTAAAGAAGAGAAGAGACGTCTAACTCGTGAAACTGCTCTTTCACCAACCGAATTAATCAATATATTATATTTCTCCATGAAATTTATTTTTAATCTCCTTATTTTATATCATAGCCTGACACTATCACCGGCTTCTACTGTTCTTATACTTGGTCCGTTGGTCGTTTAGGTCTTTAACCATTAGAAAAGGGAGATTCTCATATATTGCATTTAACAAATTAATCATCTACATAAAAACAAGACTAATTTTTTCTAATGTTATCATTTATACTTTTTGGGACAAAATTACATTAAATTATTTAATTAGATATAAATATTACTTTTTTATTAAAAATCATATTTTTAATTTAATGTTTTGAATTAAGTATTTAGTGGTTGAATTTAGTTTTTTATTATTTGGGTTGAATATTAAGTGTTTGAGTTTAGTATTTATTGTTTGGATTTTGTGTAATTTCTCAAAAATATAATCTAATTTTAAATTTAATTAAATTATTAAATAGTAATTTTATCTTAAATTAATTTTAATGATATTTATAAAATTAAAGATAATTTGATAATATTTTCGAAAATTACCCTTAAAAACAAAACAAAATACGAATTGTAAAATAATAATAACAAAATACGAATTGTAAAATAATAATAATACATTCTCTTTAGTACACCTCTGAACGAGGAAGAAGGTTCACATCTTAAATCTTAATCCCAGCCTAGTAGTTGACACGTGGACACATCACAGATATGTATTCTCCTACCATCGGACGGTTCACATTGTTGCAAAGTAGTCGTCGGCAATAAATAACTATTCGCCTGAGAAAAATTCCAAATCGAAGAGTTAATTAGGGTTTCTGAGCTTTGAGGTGATTAAGGTGAGGAACAAGATGTGGCACGAAGCGAGAAGATCCGAGAAGAAAGTTCACGATATGATGGACGCTGCTCGGAAAAGAGCACAGCGGCGAGCTATTTACTTAGCTAAACGCCGTGGAGATCCTATTCAATCGATACAAGCTGTTGGATCCCGCTACCGAATCTTCCGTGACGATGGTCTTTACCAAGCCACCGAGGATCAACAGGGCCTGTAATCATTTGAAACTGTTGATTCGGTTTTGATAGCTTATTGATTTTGAATTAATTAGTTTTGTATCAGGATACCTTGGAATGGAAAGCAAGATGTTATGATCGATAGGTATTGAATTAGTTCTATAAATTAGGGTCTTATTGATTTATTCGATTGAATGAGCGATTATTGTGTTTAATTTTAGATTTGATGGACGTGCTCTTCTGGATTTTGTGCGTGAGGCTGGTTCGAGAAGTATCAGGCCACATAAGAAAACGGAAGAGGAGGAAGAACTAGACGAGTTTGTTAATTTTGAGCGTTATCGGGATTTAATTAAGCATCGCCGTAGAGGATGTCGGTACCTTTTCATACTTCCGATCAATTTGTTGTTTCCTGTTTGCTTTTTCCAAATCTTCAGATCCAAAATTCAAGAAAAAAGAGAGATATTCGAATTGATATTGAGTCAGTGGGAAAATGCTTCATACTATGAACAGTTTCTGATGAGGAGGGGATGCTACATGTCCATCAAGAGCTCGAAGCCAAACTTACTGCTCCCTTCCTAGGGACTAGGTACATTAGAAGCTTGAGTTGTTAAATCCCCATTCTATTTTATCCATTTTTATAACTTTGTTGTAATCACGATTGATCTTCTAATTACTCACAAATTTAGTTTTCTGTTTGTGTTTTTGTGTAGATCACAACCTGCTCAACCACTTGCAAACAAAGGTACATATTCTCAGGTTGGATTTTCTTATGCGGGAAATGGAAAAGAGGATTTGTTGGTTGCGAACGAAGATGATGGTGATGCCGACGAGGATGATGAAGATGAGGAAGAGTTTGATAGTAATGACAGTGATGATGAAGGAATGGAAACAATTGCGAAACAGTTTGGTGTAAAGCGATATGGGTGGCTTGTTTATATGGATAAGAAGGCAAAAGAGGAAGAGAAAAGGCAAAAGGAACTTATCAAAGGCGATCCTTCTATTGTAAGTTGCAAATCACATGTTGATTGATGAAAGTTATATACTCTTTTTTGTTTATCTGTCAATGAATTTGAATGAATCATGGAAATGTAGAAGAAACTGAGTCGCAAGGAAAGAAGAAAATTTTCCAGGACAGAAAGGGATAGAGAAAGAGAAACTTCAAGGATGTTTGGAAGGCAAATGATTCAGCATGATCCCTACAGGTAAAGATAGTATAACAAATAAGAAGTCAAGTGACATGTTTAGCTCATTGACATGGATGGTGCCTCTTAACTCACAGGGAGTCTCGAAGGAGTCCAACTTATGAGGCATATTCACGCTCAAGGAGGTTTTGCTGTTATTAGCATGTTTTATGTCATCTCAGTTATGGAAACATTAAGAAAGGATTAGTTATATCTTTTTTTCCTCTATCCTCAGATCAAGATCCAGATCCCAGTCATATTCTCCATCATACTCAAGGCGGAATGGGCGTGAAGACCATTCTGATGAAATTAGCAAACCAAAGATCGAATATATTACAGAATTTGGAGGCTCTGGAGATGTGGGAAGTCCAAAGTATGGAGGATTTTCCCCACCACGTTCACCACCTTCTCAGACTGATCTATTAACCCGGTCGGAGCACTCAACCTTAGTTCTTGCAAAGATAGTCACGTACTCTCCACTTGTTGGTTGAGGATGACTTTTGTTGTTGTAGAATAGATTGGCACTAAATTGATTACCTGTGAAACAAGGAAGAGATAGAAGCTTCCTTTCCGAAATCGTTTTTAAACTTGACTGCATTGTTTATTATAGTCAATGAGTAGGAAATTATAATATTTTATTTCCCTGCAGACCATCAGCAGGCCATATACTTGAGGCGCTGCATGTTGATCCTGCTTCTGGTGTATCCCTTGAGAAGGATAAGATTATTAAACCAGCTAAACCGTCAGTGAGGTATGGATGAGATTGCATATTTCTAGTTTGCTAGTGTTCTGTCACTTCTGTGTCTTATGTTAGCTTTTATTGTTATAAATTGGAACCTTGATTCCTTTTTTATATATTTATACCTGTAGTACTTCTACAGCATTAGCGAAGCTTTCTAAAGCAGGTAGCTCCTCTTCGAAGCAGACGCAAGTAGAGAAGAAAGAAACTCCCCAAGAACGACTGAAGAGAATCATGAACAAACAGCTAACAAAACAAAGTAAGATCGAAGTGCTATTTTGTTAATTATGTTTAAGTTTATCAGCATTTGGTGTTAGATACTAAGACGGTGGATGAATCATATTGTACAGTTAAGAAAGACTCTGCAACAGAGACTGCTAAAAAAAGAGAACAAGAGCGGCAAAGGCTGGAGAAAGAAGCGGAAACAAGCCGGTTAAGTCGGAGTCGGCATCGGAGCCGTAGTAGGAGTTATAGTCGATCACCATCACCGAGGTTGTTAATAAAGTTATCATTTTTGATTCGTGATTAGAATGGAAGATGAGAAGGAAGTTTGAGACTTTTTCAGTTCTTAGTCCTCTGATTGGATCCGCTCTTTCTCTCTCGAGACTCACAAAATCTGTTAACTACACAGGCTTCATCTAATACATCTCTCATTTGATTTATTGACTAAAATGTTTTGTCAGCAGAAGACACAGGCGAAGCAGAAGCAGGAGATCGCGCAGGCATGGGTCAAAGTCAAGGTCTCCATCTAGGTCATTATCACGCTCTCCAAAACGCTCACGCAGACGCTCTCCATCTTATTCGAGGTCTCCGAGGTAAAAAGCAAGTGGCAAGATTTACATGTTTGTCCAAAATGGTGGCGTGGTTTGCCTTGGTGCCTATAACATATTAAGAGTGTTTATTGCAGGCGAAGAAGCAGGTCAAGGCACTGAATCATACACATTCAGAGGAAACTCTTTATCGTCGAAGCAAAGCCGCAAAGGTTTTGTTGCCTCTTTTCCTGTAAACTTTTATATTATCTGTTATGTGCTTTCGTTTGCTCTTTTTGTTTTTCCCTTTGCATTATTCTGAATTAAGTAGTTGAAGTTTTCATATCATGCTATATTGAGAAATAATGAAAAAGTTGTTTCGTAAACTGATTTTAGTAAATGAATGAGAATATAGTATAGTTGTATCAAATGTTTAGTGTATATATCATAATTAATTGTTTAAAAGATAAAAGTGATGCATTTTATTATCATAAATCATGTAGTAAAGAAAATAAATAAAATTTATATTGCTCTGGATGAAGGAAATAAAATGAACGTTGAGTGTGGTAGGAGAGCAGTTACTGAATATCACATGTGTTATATCGGACCTATTTAGAAATACCTGTTATGCTGGACTTTGTTATGTTCGATAAAATATCAAAGGGGTGTGTCTTGTCGTCTGTGTGTGACCCATCCCCATCCCCATCCCCATCCCCATGCGTTGTCTATGAAAGTTTTTTTCTTTTAATACAGAAAAGACAACGCCTCTGCCTTATTGTGATCAAAATAAATAATGAGGAGCCTTTTCTTATTTCATCATTTATCCACAATCTTAGATTTTCTAACTTCATATGTCATTTAGTCTTTCAAGGAAGCTATTGTTATAAAGAGATTTACATCGTCATAACTATATCTAGAAAAAATATAATCAAGGTTGGTGCATTATATAACAACTTGCTTTGATCAGTGTGTTAAAAAACAAAAAACATTACTGTCTTTTTGAATGTCAACAGAATTTAAAATTGGAGAATGTTAAAAAAACGTGATATTAGTTGAAAAATCTATTTCTCTGATCTCTCTCTATCCATATTATTTATTTCCCGTCTGTGATGAAAAAGATAAGAATGGAGAATAAAAAAATAAACGAGGAGCGGAGTCACTATTTTTCGTGCGTCAATATGATACATGTGATTTATTAATTGGACCCATTCACAGAATTTTGTTCAATTCTGTTTATTACTTTCGTATAATTCTAGTATATTAAATTATAAGGAGACTCAGACTAGTATGTGTTGTCGTTTGTGTGCTTGACCATCCCCATGGATAACGTGGTGATAATTCCATATTAACCATTTGAATTTTCGTAACTTAATCTCACTAATCCAAATTATAATTAGATTTTCCGGCTCTTTGGAATTATAAGTACCAAAAGCCAATAGTCATTTTATAGAATAGGAAAGTCTTTGTCATTTCTCTTGTCAATTACATTTACCTCAGCTTCTTGACAAACACCAATTCATTGCTCAATCGTTTTTATAAAATTAATTGGTAAACAATTTACTGAAGAAAATAAAATTAAACCAAATAAATGTAACGTGTAGATCTTTGTTTATATTTCATTAATACATGTCCATCGATATATAACAAGATGGTCTTCCATTATTGACTAACCAGGGTAGTACTTGCGCGACGTCCGAATCTGTGTTGATATATTTTAAAATGATTTGATAATTATTTATTTTTTAATTAAATTAGATATAATATTTTTAATTAACAAATTTAGTTGGTTAAAATGACATTGACATTTATGTTTTTAAATATAGATTGAAAAATTGTATTTTTCATGTGTTGTAATTGAATCATCGTATTTTCCAATAGTTAAAGTATAACTATAAACTGTAAATGAGTTGTAAACTTTGTCTTCTCCCTCATATTTTGGTCATTTGTATTTATTTTTTTCTATATTTTTTTTAATATTAACCCAAAATTTGAGCATCGAGTTTATGTTCATGTTTTTCTTCGTCGGAATTCATCAGATTGAATATATTTTTTATCTGAGATTATAGAGGTAGTAAGTGACAACATTTGAATTAGTGTTATGTAATTGTAATTGTAAAATAACGTATATTTGATCAAATTTATTGTAATTTGGGTCATTGTTTTTTACTATATGCCAGACGTTGGCCCATTTGTCATAATAGTTAGACATAAAAAAATTTCAAAGGTAAAACACAAACTTCCCCATTTTATAAGTTAACATAAAACAAAGATAACTCTTACTTTTCTCTTTATCCGCCTCATAGAGGACAGAGAACTGATAATGTGTATATTTTTAAACCAATACACCATTGTTTTAGTCGAGTTTTGTATTTTTTTTAAATCTCTTATAAATTCTTAACTTCATTTTATATTACAATGAATTTACTGATATTTTTATCTTATTCTTCTGGAGAAGATTTATAAAATATTTTCAATAACATTTATCAAAACTATATAATTATACAACTATTTGGATCTATTTTTTCAAACAAATTTTTAAAACACCTATTTACAATCTTTTATAATGAGAGTAACCATTTTTATCTGTATTATTTTAGAAAAAAAAATTTCAATATATATTTGACTATATTTTTAAATTAATTATTATTTTTATATATCATAAGAATTTCAAATCTAATTTATAAAATATTTTTATAATACATATATCATTTTTCGGCGTCGCATGCAATTGATTTTGTGAAACTATTTTATGATTGTAAAATTTAGATTACTTTAGTTTATGTATATTTATTTTAAATTCTTATCTGATAAATCTGTTTTAATTATGATTTTAGCTAAAT
>KE156310.1:56742-67645 GCA_000411055.1 Leavenworthia alabamica
TCACAACAAAAAAGAATGCAAGAATCTGACTGTAAAACCAATGACAGAGCAGTTTAACGGTGTCATAAACCATCGTTAGTTGAGTTAACGAGGGATCTAATTTGATCAGTCAACATAAACTTGATGATTTTAAAAAAAATTAACAAAAAAATTAGCATTTAAATAGGAAGCGAAAAGTACAACATTTAAAGTTGTGAAATTTGAAAGTACAGTCTTATTTTGACCGTTTTCCCGTTAGTTTATAATATGTTTTTTTTTTTTACCTCAAATGTTTTCTTTTGGGTAAACCCACTTTCATTTTTTTAACTGATGCGGGAATATATTTATTTATTTATTGTCAAACGAGATTTATTTGTTTTTTTCTATAATTTTTGTGGGTATATGATCGGACCGGCCATGTACAGTTGTCTTAATGCCAACAAAAAAAATTAAATACGTCTCTTCCTCATTCATCCTTTTAAGCTTTTATCATTTCTCTTTCTCCTCAGTTTCTCATCTTTTGAGATTATTAAACAAAGACACATAAAGTACAATTTTTTAAAAAAAATCTTATCTCTTTTAACACTTTTAATTTAAAAATGATTTCAATTTCTTAAAAAGTTTTAATTTTTTTTTTCAATTCCCATTTGAGAGATTCGAATTCGAAAGAAGATGAGAAAGACGTCAATTTCTTCAAACAGTTTTGGTGGGTTTTTAAGTCCAGGAGCTCCGAGTTACAGTGATAACAAAGGATGGAGCTCTGAGAGAGTTCCTCATCCTTCTTCAACTTCTTCAACCGCTGTTATTAACGGTCGTCGTCACCTCGGTTCTACTTCTGCTTTAACGACGCCGTTTTACAGTAGCAGAGCTATACCATCTAAATGGGAAGATGCTGAACGTTGGATTTGTAGTCCTGTTGCAACATACCCACCAGGTGTTTGTCAAAATCCCTCAGTGAGTTCTCAGTTTTCTGAACAAAGACGTCAGAAATCTAAAAGTGGTCCTATTGTTCCTCCTACGTTACCTCATCCTCCGCTACTGTCTTCTTCATCGGCGATTGGATGTTATCATTATTCTCCCAGGATGTTGATGATGCGTTCTATGGATGCTCCTCCTAAGGGTTTAATGGCTGTTGGTTCGCCGTTTTCGACTGGTGTTTTGGAGGCTGATAGGGTTTTTAGAGGAAGTGTCGGTGGTGGATTTGATGGCTATGGACATGGTCATGTACATAGCCGGAGCTGGGTTGATTTGATGAGTGAAGAAACTTCTTCCCTGACTTCCAAAACTGATACAGGTAAACAATAGTTATTTTCTCTCTATCGGTAAAAGTCTTCTGTTCTTAGATACAACGAATCTGAAACTAGAACTCTTAACTTTAGCAAATCGAATTACTTAATCTTGGAAAAGAATCAAGATTGAGCTGATTCTTGTGGAACTATGTTCAAGATCTAAGCTTTGTTGATTTTGAAACACGAAAATTTATGTAGAGGAGAAAGCAGACGATACAAAGGAAGGAGAGATGATGACGGCGGTGCAATCTCCGGTGGTTTCAAGAAGAGATATGGCTACTCAGATGAGTCCTGATGAAACAAGTCCTAAGAATCACCAGTCTCCAGACACTCCACCTTTGGTTGTTTCTGTGATTGAGCCTCCTTGTAGAGGTGAAGTGAGAGAAGTGAAAATGGATAAAGGAGCAAAGATGATTAAGCGTCCAAAGAGACGAGTCATGCCTTCTAGGATTATTAGGAGACATCAACCTGAGGCTGAAGACAACTCTGATGCTTCTGCTTCTTCTTCTTCTTGGGATATCTCTGAACCAGCCATGTCTCTTTCAAAGTAATCAATACATAGATTATTTATATTACATATCGCTTTCTTCATGATCAGCCATGAATGTCTTTGTGTGACTATATTTGCAGGCTACAAAGAGAGGAAGCTAAGATAGCAGCTTGGGAGAATCTGCAGAAGGCTAAAGCAGAAGCTGCCATTAGAAAACTCGAGGTCAGTGCTTCTTCACCTGATTTGTATAAGCTCCTCACAAACCAACCAGACTATGAAATGTTTCTCATACACTCAATTACATATGGCTTGAATTTAACAGGTGAAGCTAGAGAAGAAGAAATCAGCATCAATGGATAAAATCTTGAACAAACTTCAGACAGCTAAGATGAAAGCACAAGAGATGAGGAGAAGCTCAGTATCAAGTGAACATGAACAACAACAACAAGGGAATCACTCAGTGAAGATCACTCATCTGGTTCGAAGACATACTTTGATGACACCTTTCATGACTTGCTTTGCTCCTCGTGTTGATTGCAGAAAATCTTCATCTGCTCTCTGATTACTTTATTTTTATCGAAAAGACTATTTAAACCCAAAAAAAAAAGACACCAGAATGTAATTTTTCCTGTAAATCATTCTCTGTTCCAAGTTTTACTTCTTTGCATAAATAATACATCATCACAAAACAGGTCCAGTGGTTTCTCAGGTAAAAAAACATAAATAAATGCTTCAATCAAATGGGTCCTGAGTATTCTAAAATCTATCTTGACAAGTGAAGTTCATAAAAATGACAAAGCCAAAGCTAATGAATGATATGTCTCTCTGGTTGCATTTAGTATGGTCGGTACCTCCAGTCTGATCTTGATGGTCTTGCGTTCGGCATTCCATATCTCCACTGACAATTTTAGTTTTTAAAATGAATTAGAATCAAAAAGTTGTATGTAGTAAAACAATGCTTTGATTAGTTATATAGTAGAGACTCACATCATCCAAACTCATGCCTCCATACATACTACGACCAAAACTACGCATTGGACCTCCATAACCACCAAAATATTCAGGACGAGAAGAACTTGACATGGAACTTCCACCAGCACTAGGTCCAGCTTCATCAAGAGGTGTTGCTGAATCTATTGCTACCTAATTTCAAAGACAATGTAGCTTGTTTAGACATCTTAAATATGCAAAACCATCAATTAAATAGCTTGTTTTTACTACTTACCTCTTGTCCACAGATTTCATGAGATCTTTGGGCAACAAAATCTGCAACACCATTTTCAGCAAAGGTAACAAATCCAAAGCCTCTATGTCCACTTCTCTTTGGGTCCTATTAAAACATTTACTATTGATCACAAACATAACATTTTATGTGACTGTTTATCTTCTGACTGTAACTTAAAAACTCACCTTTGGTATATAAGCATCTTGAATACGACCATATCTCCCAAAATAATCACGAAGATCACAAACTGATGCTTCTTGAGGAAGCCTTCCAACAAATATTTTATTTCCCATTCCCCTTGCTGGCTCCCCTCCTCCTAAATCAAAAAGTGAAATTTATTTCAGTGATTTGAAAAATTCATTGTGTTTTGGTAGAATATATATATATTAGAATGAGTCTTACTTCCATATAAAAAGGCTGGATTATCATACAAAGTAGGAGCACCAAGTGCTGCATATCTTGTAGCTGCAGATATGTAAGCATCATAAGCTCCATAACCACTTGGAGCTCCAAATCCACCTGCAACAGCCATGGGTGGGCGCAGCATTCTAGCCACTGGCTGTGGCCTAGGCGGATGATGATCATCCTCCTTTGGTGTAGCCCTGTCAACAGCAACTGTTGTACCTCCCAGTTCATGAGTGTCTTCCATCAGATCCTCCACTGAGTCTGAAATAAATAAAAATACAAACAGGTTAAAGATGAATTAAAACTGTGACAGTATCTTTAGCCAGGACAACAATTAGTTGCTTATGTTTTCTTTCTCATGAGTGAGTAAGATGTAATTTAAACAAAAAACTAACCAGCACTAGCGAATGTGATAAACCCGATTCCTCTGTGTTGTTTTGAATTGTGGTCCTAAAATAAAAAACGAGGGAATTATATCAAATCTGGACTAGCTAAAGAATTGCAGCAGATCTGATCACAAACTCTTCAAAGTTGTTAATATTTACAAACACAACTAGATAATGAATAATTACCTTAGGCATGTATAAGTCTGTTATTTCCCCATACCTCTCAAAATGGCTGCATATGATAAAAGTAATATACAAGGATATAAGTCAGACAGAAAGAAGAAACATATTCAAATATCGGATTTACCTTCGGAAATCTAATTCAGAGACTGATGAAGGAATTCGAGCAACAAAGATCCTTGTCACCTTTTTAGCAGGCTGTCTCATCTCTTCCTGTCACAAATAACATAAACACAATTGAAACTAATATTATAACTATTAGATTCACAAAAATCTTATGTACTAACAAACCTTTGGTGTAGCCACTTTAACTTCTAACATCCTGTTCCCTAAAAAATGTTTACCTTTCAAAGCGTTCTACAAAATGCTCAAAAGAACACAATAAGACCTATTTCGAACCAACATTGAAACAAATATGTAACTTTAGAGTAATTTCACCTTTGCATCTTCAATTGAAGCAAAAGTAACATATCCAAATCCACGAGATCTTCCAGTTGATCGATCCTTGAACATTAAAAGAAATATCTTCAGATGATCATATTCTCAAGCAATGGTATAAAACTAATAAAGAACAAACCTTCATAACAATACAATCCTCCAAGTCTCCAAATTTAGACATGTAATCTTCAAGCCCATCGGAATCAATATCCCAGGGGATTCCCAAAACCTATTATTAAATCAATTCAATTACACATTAAAAGCATCGAAATTGCTCTATTCATAATCAAATTTCTAATATATTAGATTGAGAAATGTAAAGAAAATTTTAACACTTGAGCTCGTAAAATTACCACAAGCTTCCGTTCCATGAAGTAGAGATCTGATGAAGAATTGAAACCCTAAGACACTCTCGAACAAACAAACAAAAAATCAAATCTTTCTCAGCAACAACAACTTTTCTCTCCCTCTCACACTCGTCTCCTGCAAACCACAAGCACATCTCTTTCTCACACAACAATATCATCAAACACCAAATTATCATTCTTTTTGTTTACGAATCCTTTTCGATTAAAACTTTTTCAGGAAATGAAAATGAAACTTTTTTTAGATACATTGATAAAATCGAAAACTCACACACACTAACTGACCTTTGAAATCTCTCTCGCTCTCTCTTCTACAAGGAAACCCTAAAATGCGTTCTCGATTTACGTTTCGAAATTGTCTTTCAACTGATAACTATGGCTCAAAGAGGAGTGGGATTTTTCCGGCAATAAAACGTTCACCGTCCATCGCAGTTCCGCGATTGGTGACACGTGTGATAGGTTCTAAATTATGATTAGTGGGCCTTAAATGGGTTTATCATTATTTCACGTAAGCCCATTAGTTTCTTATTGTATTTAGTCTCTCTTCTTCTTTGTAAACAGGCATCAAAAAGATCAATCAAAACAATTAACCCTTTTATCTCGTAGTCACCGGCTACATCTTCTTCTTCCTTCTTCTCCACCATTAATGGTGCATATCTTCTTTTCATTTCTTTTTTGATAGGTTGGATCTATCAATTGGTGCTTTCATTGAGAGTTTCAATGGTTTTTTCTCCTGTAGAACTCGAGAAAAATATGGAACTGATGAAGGAAGCTCTTCAACAAATCCATCACAACCAGATCTATGGAGTTTCAAGAGAAGCTTCTCTACAAATCCTTTGCAAGCTAAAGGCTTTAGATATCCTTCACAGACTGAGGTCTATGGCTCCTCAGCGCGAACGCCCACTACCACCACCAAACATTGACAAATCTCAGAAGAACAAACCTAAAAGCTCAATCTCAGATTTAACCATGGGCGATGAAGCTAAAGCTGAAAGACACACATATTTCTCCTCCGCTTCGAGCTCATCCATTGCTTCGACGTTTAATCCTTTTGGAGATTCTTTCCAAGGATCTGACGATGACATGACCACCTATCAATCCACCTTCGTTACTTTACAAGATGTCATGGCTGCTCCAGTTCAACCGGACATCGTGAAAATCACCAACACCCCATCATCGTCGGTTGAAGATGAAGTCCTTGTGGACGAGCAAGCGATTTCCACTCTCGTTGCACAGGAAAATCAATCTTCGGGTTCTAGTGAAGAGATCTTGCTAAAAGAGATGGAAAATGATGAAGGTGCAGAGAAGATTATAGCGGATTTGAAGCTTAAAATTGATGGTTCTGAAATAGGAGAGACGAGTGTTAAGGGAAAGAAGAAGAAATGTAGGATTCATGAAGTTAGGTATATGGATTGTAATGTATCGGAGTTGTGTGATGAGGATGATATTGGTGGTGATGAGGATAAGAACGAGATTGTTGTGGAGTTTAGAGAAGAGCATGAAAAAGAAGAAGAAAGTGGCTATAATCTGCAAAAAGCTTCAATGGAATATGGTAAGAAGAAGACAACAAGAAGTCATTCTTCAGGGCATGGTAAAACGATTCACCCCCTGACAATGAATGAAAATTCAGAGATTGAGAAAGCTAGTAATGAAGAAAAATTTGCTAATTATTGTCCTCAAAATGCTTCTGCATATCAGAATAATGGTTCAAATTTATATGCTAATTTTAAGTTTGAGGTTGATCAGTTGCCTAGTGATGTTAAGGCTTATGGTGTCCCTAGTGTTAAGATCTCCGGTATGACTAACGAAGAAGCTCAAGCGCTTAAGAATAGTGTGGAACAAGAGCTTGAGTTGTCATCATCTTCTCTAAGAGTTTCTTGTGAGGTAAGGATTTCAAAGTCTAAGTGTACACGACAATATCAGCTTTTGGAAAAGATTTTGGTGAAGAGACTGTTTCATAGAGCTCGTTTGAAAACAAGAATGAAACTAATTTTTGTGAAAGTCCAAGGATTCTTAATGAAGCTTCAATGGTTTCATCAACTTCTGTCAGAGAGAGTTAATGGTGTAGATCGCTACATAATAACAAATTCAGCTTCTATGGTTTCTAGGATCGCAGATACAGCTGTCCCGACATTTCTATTGGCTCGTAGTCACAAGATCGAGAATGTTCCTACAATGCCTCTGTTTGTTAGTGATGCAGTGGAGAAGACTAAGACTACGATTAAGGTTGTGAAACAGACCAGAGCTTTTGTAGATTCTATGAAGGCTAAGAACAGTATTGGAATTGGAATTCATCCTGATAAGAGTAAAATGAGAATTCTTCATTACAAATTTAGGAAGGGTCATCTTATTGTTTTTAGAATTGAAGGAGCTGAGATTGTGAAAGACTTTGGAAATCTTTCTGGTGTTGAGCTTTGTCATGTTGAGATGCTTAAATTGTGTAAGATGCTAATTGAGGAAAAGAAGAAAAATGTTTTGGGAAATGATGAGATTTTGGTGTTTCAGTTTGCTGAGAAATTTTCCCAGAGAGTGAGAGAAATATCAAAGAGGCTGGAGCAACAAGTGGGTGTAGAACATGAAACAAGACTTGAAGTAGAGAAGAGGAACATGTTGGTTCACAAGGACAAATCTAAAGAATTAGAGAAAATGAAACAGTGTGTGGAAAATGCACACACAAAGAAGAGCAATTGGATCATTATCTCATCTTTTATTTATTTTTTGACCGCTGCTTTCGTTGCTTATGTTGCTTTACAATCAGATGTCATCAAGAATGTTGATGGCGTTGTTCACAACTTGAATGGTGCATTGACACAAAGACTCTACAGTACAATTTTTGACTTGATGATCATTGTTGAAGGAGTTGGTTATGCTAGTGGGATTGTAAGTACTGCATGGATGATATGTTTTCAGGGTTTTATGGTAAGGAAGACTTTGATCTTTTGATGAAACTTCTTCAAGCTTGGTAATCAGTTTCCCAATTCTAACCTTGAGGACAAGGTTATTTTATTAGGGAGGAGTATTGATAGATCAAGAGCAAGAGAAGGCTAAGTTGGGAAAGACTTCCTCTGTAAAAGAGGGTTTAGACTTATTAAACAATAGGTTTATTTTGTTAGGTTTAAGTGGGCCTTAAAAACTAACCCACATGATGGGTTTCCAACAGTCAATAAACATAAAATTAATTATGGATACGATAAGTTTTTATTTAGTTTTTGTTCTTTATATTTCACGTGGTAATTGCAAGAAGAATAAATAAAAAAAATATGAATGTTTTAAGTAAAACTAACAAAACTTAATGTTCTAATTTATGTTTATAACTTCTTCTTTGCTGTTATTACTAATCACTCTAACAATTCATTACTCTAACATGTTACATTTATCAATCCAAAATTTTACAATTGTAGTTTCCACTGAGCATTATTTCTGATCATGTCTTTAGGTTTTTATAACATTTTATCTTTTTCTTTTCTGTCTATTAATACATCACCATCAGTATTTAATCTCATATGATCAATCTATCTTATCTCATTCATTATTCTCGTATTTTCTATATATAGCTTTAAATTATGATTTTTGATATGTATAAGTACTTAAATGTACTTTCAAAACAAAATACAAGATATACAATTCGAGAATGAAAATTTTTGTAAGATTCATAAAGTTGTAATATTCTTCTATAAGTATATGCACAATACATACCACATAAAATCATAAATTCATAATCATAAAAGGGTGGAGGTTCGTGCATCTAATAATGTAAACGTTCGAATTTAAAGTATTAAAAGATAGAAGTCGCCAAGAATTGTAATGGTCAGGTCAAACTTATATAATATGACCCGTTTCAGTTGTTTATACGAGTCTTTCTTTGTTTCACGTCATTTTGTCATTTTTTATTCTTTGTCAACTTAACTCACCTAAATCTCTACTTTTATTAAATTTAAATATCGATAATTTATTTTCTGCTTCAGTACATTAATCATATAAATAAATATATTGAGATCGATAAGTAATCAGTTTCTCTAACAACCAAAAGAATTAGGAAAATTAACACGAGGTATTTTAATCTAGAAGCATACATATGTCTTTAATGGTGTGTTGATGAAATTTTCACAAATGTTTTCTTATATTATATAAGAGAACATCACCCTCAGCAATATGTTCTTAATATAATGTCATCAATTTTCACAGCCATATAAATATACATACTTCACACGTTGGGAATTAAAAAAGAATCAAACTCATAAGATCTTCCATCCAATTTTTACGCTACTTAAGAAAAACGCGAATCACATGGTATATCTTGATACAAACGTGTACAACTACAATCTAATTTTTCATATATTTTAAATAGAAAATCAACTTTCACCAACAAAAAAGTAAAATAGAAAATAATCAAACGACACATAATATATTTTTCTAAAAACTAATATATTAATATACAAAATACCAAATATATATATATATATAGCTAAGAATAAAAAATATTCAAAATAACTTAAATCATTGAAGTTTTAATTAAAAAAAAAACACTATTTCAATCTATAAATTATTAATGAATTTATCTTTATATGGTGCTATGATTTATTTCATTACTGATATAATATATATATATAAAGTGTGATCTCTCACCACCCACGTTTTCTTTATGAGTCGCTATTTCTTCTCCTAGCCAAGAAGAAATAATAATAATCAGGTAAAATGTTAAATAAATATAGTATACTTTATAATCACGTGCATTAATTACACAGTACACTTTCCAGTTTTTCACAATAAACTCTAATTTTTTCCTTTTTTCTCCAAGTAGAAAAATGGCAAAAATATCTACAGAGTATATATAAGAATAACAACAGTAGGGTTGCAGAAGAAGAAACTAAAGTGAAACTGTTTCATAAAATATATTTTTCTTCTTATTGCTTTGAAGCTCTTAAATTAATGGAGTGGATTCGTAAAGAAACAATTGGTCATGGGAGCTTCTCCACCGTTAGTTTAGCCACTACTTCTGGGAGTTGTACGTCGTTTCCGTCGTTAATAGCTGTGAAATCCTCCGGAGTGATTTGTTCAGCGGCGTTAATGAACGAGAGAGATGTACTTAATGATCTCGGTGATTGTTCGGAGATTATAAAGTGTTTCGGAGAAGAAAGAACGGTGGAGAAGGGTGAAGAGATTTACAATTTGTTTCTGGAGTATGCTTCCGGTGGTAATTTAGCTGATCGGATTAAGAAATCAGGTGAACCGTTGCCGGAATATGAAGTGCGTAGATTCACGAGATCGATTGTTAAAGGATTGTGTTATATTCATGAGAATGGTTATTGTCATTGTGATATAAAGCTTGAGAATGTTTTGGTATTTGGTGATGGAGATGTGAAGATTTCTGATTTTGGATTAGCGAAAAGGACAAGTGAGATTGGAGAAGATGAAATTAGGGTTGAGATTAGAGGAACTCCTTTGTATATGGCACCTGAATCTGTTAATCATGGCCAGTTTGAAACTCCGGCTGATATTTGGGCATTGGGATGCTCTGTTGTTGAGATGTCAAGTGGTGAAACGGCATGGTCTTTTGAGGAGGAAGGAGTTATGAATAATTTTATGTCTTTAATGATTCGAATTGGTTCCGGTGATGATTTTCCGAGAATCCCGGTGAAATTGTCGGAGGAAGGTAAAGATTTCGTGAGCAGGTGTTTCGTGAAAAACGCAGCTGAGAGATGGACGGCTCAGATGCTTTTGAATCATCCATTCTTAACCGTTGATGATGATGATCTGAAGAGTAGTAGTAGTGGTCCATTGAGGTGTGGCGAAGAAGAGGAGGCTTCGGTGTCTAGAGGTTCTGTTTCGGTTTCACCGAGAGATCCTTTTGATTTTCCCGGTTGGAATTCGGTTCAATCTCCGATTAAAGAGTCGGTTACGTTTAGTTCTTTGGTACGTTCGCCAGAGGAGAGAATCTGTTGCTTGGTAACAGAGACGGTGGTACCTGATTGGTCTGTTTCGTATGATTGGGTCAACGTCAGGTGACAGGAGTAGTTTTGCTTTGTGGAGAAAAGACCAAGTCATCATCATCTATGGGGAGAGTTAGGCCTGGGCAAATTATCCGTACCCGAAAACCCGAACCGATACCGACCCGAATTTTCGGGTTCGGTTCGGGTTCGGGTATT
>KE156310.1:68057-78693 GCA_000411055.1 Leavenworthia alabamica
AATGGGACATCAGAATTGACGGTCCTGATTTAGTTCTTTGTTTAATTAGCTCGTTGACTATGTAAATAATAATTTAGACTATTCTTGGAAGAGCTTTTGCCATTTGTCACTTTATGTTCAATGTTACACCAATATATCAATGTTCGTATTCGTAACAGAGATTCTAATTCGGTCAATCCGAAAAGAGACAAAGCTTAGGTTTATTTAATTTGTCGGTTATTATAATTAAAAGTATCAGACGTGAACGATTCAATGTTACAAGAAGTTTTGGTACAAGATTCGATTTAAGGCCGTGACTAATTTAAATAGCTCTGGTGTGTACTAGTTTAGGTTTTGGTTAAAGTCAGTTTTTAGCCAACCTAACGAGGGGCATGAGTGAGCCTGGGACTGGAATGAGAGATCCAGACTCCAGAGGAGTAAAACTGTAGAAATTGGGCCTTCAAACCTGTTTCTAAATATATTACAATTGGGCTAGAGTTGGGTTGAACCCAATATAATTAATTTACGGAGAAACTATCATAATTGATTTTATTGAAACTGAATGGTCAGTCTATTTGCTAATTCAAAATGGTCAAAGAAGTAACAAGATGCGTTTTGGTAAAGGATTCAAAAATTTATTCATGGCTAATTTATATATCAAATATGTTTAATGATATATATATCGACAATATTACCCCGCGATGCGAAGCTCGTGGGTTGTTACCTAGTTTTCATGTATTTTACATTTGTTATATCTATTGTATCTCTCGCCGTGGATACTTATTCTTGTGCATCATACTGAGTCTCCTGACAAAACAGAAAATGCAACATTATGTTAACTAATGTGTTATAGAATTCATTTGTACAAAAAGAAAGGTCAACAGTGACTAGGTCTTAATTCCAGCCTTCTTGGCCGAACACATGACAATTCTACGCACATATAATAAATCCACATGGTTATAGAATATATATAAATCCACATGGTTATAGAATATATAGAAACAAAAGTAAATGATTTTAAAGCATACATTAATTAGAAACATCAACGCTTTTAAACAACCAACCGAATCCTGATAATTAAAAAATCATAATCAAGAAAATTCTCCCAAAGTAATACAACTGGCAACAAAACGCCGCGTTTTAATAAATAAAATTCATTAATCTTCCCACCACTTGAAAAAAAAAATCAATAACTTGCCATTTCACTTAACCACCATTCTCTCTGTTTTTTTTTCTTCTCCTAGAAAACATTAAAAATGGAGGGCTCCAAAATCTTCTCGAAATATTTCTTCAATCTGATGATTATAGCTTTATGTTTTTCATCTTTCATTCATAGTCTCGAGGTTTTTTTTAATACAATTCCATCTTTATGTTAAATTTATATGAATATTTTCTTACAAAATTTAGTAACAGAGAGGTTGAGTTTGTTCACAGATAGGAGAAACATGTAGTTCGAGCAGCCAATGTGACGCCGGATTGAGCTGCCAGAGCTGCCCAGCTAACGGAAACACGGAGTCTACTTGTACTCGGATCCAACCTCTCAACCCGACTTCCAAGGTTTCGATTTCAATTTCCTTTCATTGTTTTATTTTTTCAACCATTGAGGGATGGATGATGAGGATTGGATTGCATGTGGTTTTGATGATGGGTAGGTAAATGGTTTGCCGTTTAACAAATATTCGTGGCTAACAACACACAATTCGTATGCGATCACGGGTGCAAATTCGGCAACTGGCTCTTTCCTTCTCGCCCCAACGAATCAAGAAGACTCCATCACCAATCAACTTAAGGTCACTCCTTATTCATCTTTAATCTCCATTACAACTTTTAATAATTTCTAAAATATTTTCTATTTGCTAATTTTGGGATCTGACTTAATTTGAAAGTATGATTGCTTTATGTTTCAATAAAAGACAATGTCAGCTTTAGTTGTTGGCTTTAAAGTTTAAACGAACCCTTTTCTTTCAAGTATTCGACTTTTTAATTATTTTCCACGTGTAATAATATACTAGCACCGATTCAATTATTTGACTTTGATATTAGTATATGCATGTTGTTGGTTTTTAATTGAAATTTAAGATTGTTTGATATTATTATTTTTCTTGGTTACAGAATGGTGTGAGAGGGATAATGCTGGATACTTATGATTTTCTAAACGATGTATGGTTGTGTCATTCAACTGGAGGGACTTGTTTAAACTTCACTGCCTTTGTAAGTTTCATTCAAAATTAATATTTTAATTTCCTTTTGTTTATTTTTAACGAATTAAATCTCGCAGCAACCAGCTATCAATGCACTTAAAGAGATCAATGATTTTCTTGAATCAAACTTAGAGGAGATTGTTACTATCATTCTTGAAGATTATGTTACATCTCCACAGGGATTGACTAAGGTAATACTACTAATAACAAAGAAGAAGAAGTCAAATTGCTTTTGTATTTTTTATAGTTAATGTTATCTAATAACAAAGAAGAAGAATTAAAATCTTTATGTTTCTTGTAAGGTGTTCAATGCATCTGGATTAAGTAAATTCCAGCTTCCGATATCGAGAATGCCAACGGATGGTCAAGATTGGCCAACAGTTGATAATATGGTGAAGCAAAACCAAAGATTAGTTGTTTTTACTTCCAAGAAAGATAAGGAAGCTTCTGAAGGTTTCGCTTACCAGTGGAATTACATGGTTGAAACTCAATGTGAGTTCTTTTGTATCTATATATATATAAAGAAGGAGACCAAGCTTAAAAAGAAGATGATGATTATGTTTGTGTGTTTGTTATGTAGATGGTGATGATGGAATGAAAGATGGATCATGTTTGAGCCGATCTGAATCTTCTTCATTGGATACCAAGTCTAAGTCTTTGGTTTTTATGAACTATTTTGAAACTAGTCCGAATTCAACACAAGCTTGTGCTGATAATTCTTCACCGTTGATTAATATGATGAGAACTTGTCACGAAGCTGCTGGTAAAAGATGGCCAAACTTCATTGCTGTAGATTTTTACCAGGTGCTCAACATGTTGTAAATCAAATCTTTTAAAGTGTGTTTATTGTTTTTAAACAACTTGGAAATCTCAAGTCTTAGAATCTCATTGTGCTAAATTGCAGAAGAGTGATGATGGAGCAGCTGCAGAAGCTGTAGATGAAGCAAACGGTCGTCTCACTTGTGGTTGTGACAGCTTAGTCTTTTGCAAGGTTTGTTAATAGTTCTTAATTTTCTTGAAACTCAGTTAAGATTAGAGGAATAGTAAGGTAATAATAATAAGTGTGTTTTTGTTTTGTATGGGCATAGTCAAATGCAACTTTTGGGACATGTGATGCTCCTCCGCCGAAGTCGGCTCCAAAACCAACCTCCGGTGGGAAAGATTCTTCAAAGAAACCATCTGCGGGTAACGCTGAATCTACAGCTATTGGATTGACTTCCCTTGTTCTGATATCTGCGGCAACTCTCTTGCTGTGGTGATTGTTCCTCAGTGAGCTCAGTTTGGTTTAATATGTGACACAAATTATTTGATTTTCTCTTACACATTTCCATTAAATGACCAACTATTGAAAACATATTGGTGAGTGTTTTGATATTATGATGTTGTCAAAAGAGTGTGACCAGTTGCAAATTTCCTCCGATAATTCTTTGAAAACTAATCCCAATTTTTATTTTTATTTTCCCAGTTACTTTCCATTTTCTGAACATATTGATATAGTTCAAAAATATAATCCTTTTTATCTTTAAATCAGTAAAATTTTGTCACTAGTTAAAGAAAATGTCAATTCTCAAAAATACCACCAAATTAACTTTAATTTCCACTAATACTATTAAAATTAATTTAAAACAAAATTAACATTCAATAATTCAATTGAATTAAAAATTAGATTATATTTTTAAAAAATTACACAAAACCCAAACAATAAATATTAAACCCAACTACTAAATAATCAACCCAAATAATAAAAAACTAAACCCAAACACTAAATACTCAACCTTAACATTAAATTAAAAATATGATTTTAATAAAAAGTGGTATTTATGTCTAATTAAAAAAAATAATGTAATTTTGTATTTAAAAACTATAAATGATGATATTAGAAAAAATTACTCTAATATGAAAATTTAAGCATTATTTAGCATTATTTGCATAAAATTGAAACATAGGTACTAGTAACACTCATAAATGAGTTTTATGTCTTTTCAAATCAAGTTTTCCAAAAATATTAGTTTGATAAATAGTAGATAATATTCCAAATTAAAAAAAATAATTGTGGGAAAAAACTCAAACCAAATTCATCAGCTTGGGGAAAAATTACTAGAAAATAGTATATTTGAAGTCTTATGAACTTGTGCCAGAATTAAGATATGGTCAAAATATACATACACCATTAACAATTTAACATACATAAACCTATAAATACTTATAATAAAGTTCAATCTCTTTTATATTTATATATATATTAGAACCAAAGACTAGACTGGTCTCTAGAGTAAGTGTTAACAACAACGTTTTATAAATAATTAAAACACCGTTAAATGTAAGACATCTCTGTTTCTTGCATTCTAAGACAAGAAACATAGAAGCCAAAGTAGAGATTCTGTTCAAGTAAGTCGATATTTTAGGTCAGGTTGTTGTCCATCAAATGCAGCTTGCTCTCCTGAAATTTCACAAATCTCTCAACATTTTTTACATTGTCAATGTCTTAAAACTTAATAAGGATTCAAAATCAAAAAGACTTTACCGGTTAAGTTTGTGTTGGAGTGACCAATGTTCAACCTATGATGAGCTAACCCACCTTCTCGACTCATATCCTTTTAACACAAAAATTTCAAGTAAGCAAAGAAGCTTTCAAGAGCCATAGGTCTATAGAGTTAAAACGGACGCACCATGGGTGAAGTAAGAATAGGGAAAGGTCCAAAGTGACTGCGAATGGAAGGTTCCAAATCGTACGAAGAAGCCACATTATTGATCATTTCCGGTGCATTAGAAGTAGAAGCAAATTGATTGGTGTGATCATTAGTTACTTCAGGAGGAATCACAGGTCGGATCTGAGATAGTTGCAATGGGTGTAATGTAGTTCCAGGTAAGCAAAGAGGGTGTAAATTCACTCCATTCTTCATTGTCAACATCTGCAAAGATGAAACAAAAGGACTAATATTATCATAAACTGATTCTGAAATAGTATCTAGTATCTACCATATCTTCTGAGAGAGTTTAGTTTACCTGAACTTGAAGCTGAAGCTGTTTCAAATACTCTATAGCTTCATCAAGCATTGAAGCCTTATCCGTCTTCCCCAATAAACACATTACAATAATAAATATTATAACCAAGTACATTAAGAGAGTAAAAAGATTCATGAGTATTAATATTATTTACCTTATTTGAATTTGGGATGAGACCTTGTAAAGCTTTCATTTTTTCATTAATTCTACTTCTCCTTCTCTGTCAGAACAATAAGAGTTTGAATTATTTTTCTAAATTTGGGATAGACAGAAAAGTAAAAAGCTACTAACACAACCTTCTCAGAAAAATTATGAACTTCAGCAGCTCTACATCTCTTAGAAGAGCTACGAGAAGGACCTGACTTTGAAGGAAGTTTATCCACCACAGCTTCTACTCCTTCCTGCTTTTATTCAAATAACAAACACTCGTTATGTTTTATATATT
This sequence comes from Leavenworthia alabamica, assembly GCA_000411055.1. Lineage (NCBI taxonomy): Eukaryota > Viridiplantae > Streptophyta > Magnoliopsida > Brassicales > Brassicaceae > Leavenworthia > Leavenworthia alabamica. The sequence continues at coordinate 73,689 of KE156310.1, forward strand.
TACTTCACTCACGAACATTTTCTCGAGAACACAAACAAAAATCTTAAGTTTTTTAATAAACAGAGAGAATGAGAAATATCAAAAGAACCTCGCTTTCACAGTCATACTCATCGGTCTCGTTCCCACTAGCGCCTACGGAAGAAGACGATACAAAAGTCCCTGAGCTATTTCCTTGAGCGTTGTTATGATTACCACCACTCCCCGAGAAACCAAAACACTCAGCCGCGGAGCTTGATCCACCGATTAAAGCCTCAGAGAAATCTCCAGCGCGTTTCGACAAAAGCGTAGGATCCGACGGTAGGTGATTAGAAATGAAACTTCTCGAGTTATCTGCATGTGACTCTCCCTGCACTCCGATCGCAACCGACGACGTAGTAGTCATTGCCGGAGAGTAGTAAGAAGGTAAAGGAGAAGAACCGTCGAAAATATGCCGGAGAAACTGAGAGATTTCGTCGGAGGAAGAAGGTGGATGATGATGATTATTATTATTACTACGACTAGTATCGTGAATCGAGGTAGTATCTGAAGAAGAAGAAGAAATCAATTTCTTATCAGCCATCACTCTCTTCTTCGTATCGTCTATTCTCTTTCTTCTCTCTTCTGTGATATCATTACAGAACAAAAAAAAAGCAGTTAAATAAAATATATTAAAACAGTTTTTGATTTTATGGGTATGGAGAGAGAAAGATAAGTGACTGGCTATTACACGACAGCTTGTAAACAGAGGTTAAAATGATTGGCCTGTCATTTAATTAAAAGTAACGGACGCTGTCACTGTAGTAAAAGCATTGAGCTTGTGTCAGCTCACGGTTTTTCAAACATGGTTTTAAGTAAAAATAAATAAAAGTACCTCTCTCCTAGTAAAATTTTTCCTTGTCGCACGTGAGACACACTAAACAAGTACGACCAGTTGGGTTTTTTTTTTTTTACTTTGTATTTTCATTTTATTGTTTTTTTTTTAAGTTTGTATTTTCATGTTATTGTTTTTTTTGGTAATAGATGATACACCTTTTATCTGCTTTCTCGTAGTTCATTATTTGAAAGAGAAATTTGTTAAGCCATATATATAAGGGTGTTCAGTCTCCTTCCCCTTTACATTAGCTATTCTGCCTATTTCTACATAAATTATAAAATGATTTCAATTTCTCCCCAAACATTACAATTTAAGAACAATTCGACCTAGTTTATTTTTTCTTCCTAATTGTACATAATCTCAATTTGTGTATTAATCTGCGATTAGATAAACTAATTAGCGTTTTACTAAATCACGATTGTATCATTAAACCAAAATAAACCATTTTTAAAAAGAAAACCGCAAATCGATTTTTGGAGATTTAAGTCACAATTTAGGAACAAACTAGCGACAGAGAGACTGAGCAAATAGACAACGAGAGCTCGTGACGGAGAGATAGACAACGAGAGCTCGTGACGGAGAGATAGACACCGAGAGCTCAAGAGAATCAGCTTCAACGTGACTGAGTGAAAGAATTAAAGACACAGAACACTTATTCCTCTGCTTCATCTCATTTCAGTGATCAGAGACATGTCATAGGACTAGCTAGTTGTTAGTTAGATTGGTTAGTAGTTGTTTTGTTTGTTTTATGTTGTCTAAGAATGGTGATTGTTTTATGTGTTGATGTTGAATGTTTTAAGGAACAATTCGGTTGTGATGTTGGCGATGTTGGTTTTTGACTAATCATTATATTTCTACAACCTCTAGAGCNTAAAGACACAGAACACTTATTCCTCTGCTTCATCTCATTTCAGTGATCAGAGACATGTCATAGGACTAGCTAGTTGTTAGTTAGATTGGTTAGTAGTTGTTTTGTTTGTTTTATGTTGTCTAAGAATGGTGATTGTTTTATGTGTTGATGTTGAATGTTTTAAGGAACAATTCGGTTGTGATGTTGGCGATGTTGGTTTTTGACTAATCATTATATTTCTACAACCTCTAGAGCACTCTGTAAATTCTTCGTCTGAATTGAAATCAACTTCACTCATGATTGAAGATTGGATTTATTGTTTCTCACGATTTATATCCCTTTTGCGAATTCTGTGGAGTTAAAGCTCTAACTCGAGCTCTTTGTGAATCTCTCACTTCACGATTGCTCCTTCCACTTTATCAATTTGATGTTTTCTGATAAGAGCTTTTGTTGTCACCTATTTCACAATCTCTCTATCACTTTCGTTGCCACCTATTTCACAATCTCTTGGTCACGTTCTTGTTCTCAAATTGTGACCTAAATGCACAAAAATTGATTTGTTTTTTTTTTTTAAATGGTTTACTTTGATTTAATGATACAATCGCAATTTCTTAAAACGCTAATCAATTTTATCTAATCGCAGGCTAACACACAAATTAAGATTAGGTATAATTAGAAAGAAAAAATAAATTAGATAGAATTATTCTTAAATTTTAATGTTTGGGGGGAAATTAAAATCACTTTATGATTTATGTAGAAATAAGCAGAATAACTAATGTATAGGGGGAATGAGGCAGAACACCCTATATATAATATATATGCATGCATATTCTTCGTGCTACGAATTAAATTGATAAAAACTGAAGAATTCCAATAATGTGTAGTCAGTGTTATAAAAATCGGCCAACTCGGGGATTAATCGGTCGAAAAATCGTTAGGCGGTTAGTAAGCGCCACGATTTNTTTTAGTTTTATTTAGTTGTGTTCTAAAAAAAATTATTTTTTATATAAAAACAGAAAATATTTAATTTAAGAAATAAAATATTTTAATATAATTTATTTAAGTATTTTAACTTAATGTATAAATATAAAATATTTAAAACTATATCAAAATTTTATTAACGCCTAGGCCTCGACTAGGCTCCGACTAATCATTTTAGGCGCTAGTCCCCTAATGAGCGCATAGATACCGTCTAGCGAATTTTTGAACATTGTGTGTAGTAAACGAAGTTATACGTATTGTGTGGTTAAAAAGCATTTCCACATTTAGTAATAATCATAACTATATTCAAAACTTTTACTTGTTACGGTCAAACAAATGAATTCAATATTCAAAAATAGGGATGGATAAACATTTTTGTGAAAACAGGTAAGGAAACGAAAATTAGTCAATGAAAATTGTTTATCCCTAATTATTGTTATTGTTCTAAAATGATAAATTATCTCTTGAGGAAAAAATCTTACACAATGTCGTAATAAACAAGAATACAAAGGTTGCTTGTTTGATATTTTATTCTATTGACTATAAGCCCATCCCACTGACATGCGTTGTGCGACTTTTATCTTAGTTTTATTATTGCATGAATAATTAAAATTATCGAATTTACAGTTCATTATCTGCTGGTTCATCACATAAACGTTTAGATTTATTGTGATAATTAATAAGATAATAATAATTTTTTTATAGAATGATGGCCATGTTACATTCACCATACTCGTATTGCAGCAAACAAAGTGACTGCACCAAAGTCACCGATTCTTTAATACTTAAGTATTGTATTTATATGTCTCTATATTAACAGGGCCCTATATATCGGGAAAAAAATTTATTGGGTTTGTTCTAGTCTCCCTATACAAGTTTATATTAGATAACTTCAACTGAGTAAAAAAAATACTTAAATATCGTATTTACAATTTGTGAAACAAAGGGAAATAACAAGTAATGGGAGACAATTACTAAAAGCCTGCAGCATTTGTTTTTCAATTATTTATTATAAGCATTTTTCTGGTATTATTAAATAGAAAATGTTCCCATATAATCAGAAATAATCAGAAACTGACATGGTAGAGTTCAGATGATATAATGAAATTTGTAAGTGCCAACATACAAACACAATATATAAAACAGAAAACAAAATAATTAATTTGTCATTTAAAAGCCGGATATAATAATGAAAAGATACTTGAATTCACAACATAAGATACACATCTTATTAGTAATTTAAATATCCTTTTCAAATTCAACATGATACATAAGAAGACAAGATTTACGGCTTCTAGAATTGTCAAAGATATTAATGAAAGGATGGTTGAGATGTTATTAATATGTTCAAAATCAGCATGATACACTTTTTATTTTGTCTAGATTCTAATAATATAGATGAATGTTTTCTCTTGATATTTTTTATTGGTGGTGTGATGGAATTTTCAAGTTGAGTCTCTGTATGTTAAAAGACCCATACCTCGTTGTCTTGTCTGATTTGAAAGTCAGAAAGAAGAAAACAAAGTTGATCCTAAACTTTCTTTTCACCTTTTATCTAATATCTCTATTTTTTTTAAGGCCAGTGGTATGTTTTTTTTTAACAGAAAAAAAATAGAAAAATACCAAAATATTCATGATATTAGGCATATGATATAACATGGATTAATATAATATAATTCAAAGTCTCCCTATTCATACAAAAACAACACAACAAATAAAACATTTGCTCTATTCACATTAAAAGAAAAGAAACAAAATTTGGAAAAACAAAATGATGTTTTAGTAGTTGCAAATTTGTTGGTTTTTAAATACAGCAAAATGAGATTTAGGATAACTCTTCCTAACATCAGGTTTACTTTATCCTAAAAGAGAATCATGATATATTCGCATTTTACCGTTTTTTCTAACTTTTAGATCTTTAGGTTTTATTGTTTTTGGCTAATTTTGAGTCTTTATCACGTGATTAAGCATTGGAAAGGAGCACTGCACATTCAAAGAATGGATTTGACAAAACACGAAAATTTGTGCTCGGAACATCATCACCAGCCATTTTGCCGAACGAGTGAACGATAGGGTACTACATCAGCACCCGGTCGATCGGCCGATCACAACTAAGCGAATGATAGATCGATCGGGCACCATCATCATCATCCGATCGATCATCTCACCACCAGCCAACCATGTGGACATGTGATCGATCGGATGTTCCCTCACCACCCGATCAATCAGTTACCACCAGCCGACCACGCGGACAGTCGATCAATAGGGCATCATCACACAACCCAATCGATCAGTCACCACCAGCCAACCACGTGGACGGT
>KE156311.1:9337-29812 GCA_000411055.1 Leavenworthia alabamica
GTAAGCCCAAATGTAAGTGTCCGTGGAAGTGTGATGGAAGGTTATAGCCGGATCAGGAAGGATCTCACGGAGGAAAACGATGATCGGATTCCGTGATCTAGATGAGATTGACCAATTGCCATGATGGATAGCCCCGAGTACGGAAGAGTCCATGGGTATTCCGGTCGTGGGGATAGCTAAAGGTCCTACTAGTTGTATCAATGATCCAAGTCCAGTCCAGTTATCATGCCAAAATGAGCAAGAGGCGCCTGAACCTATCTTGCATTGAATGAATGGTCGAGCTAACTCTCGTAGCTTGAAAATGCGCTTCCACATCCAACTACATGACGAATGTGGCTGAGACACAACCCAAAAGGAGGTGTTCCCTAGCTGAGACATGACGAATATTGAAAATATTTAAATGTATTTAATTAAAAAATTTATTCTAAAATTCTAAGCACCGCTCTGCTCGTTACTCCATATGTATGAAAAGCATGAACATCAATAGATAATCAACATTCGACATAAACAGTTAAAAAAGAAGAACGACGTCGTCTTCTATACTAATAACAAGGGCCATGCCCGTTGCAGTTTAGAGGACCAGCATCTGCGGTTAGAGAAGGAACCAAGTTCCCCGGAGCAACTAGGAATCGTTGAGCAGAACTATAAGGCAGTGTAATGCTACCGTAACCTGAAGGAACAAAATAAGCTCCATTCTTGAAAACGTCTTTTGAAGTTCTCCATCTCCAGTTGTTCCATCCTCCTTTGACTTCTCTCTTCGTAACCTGTTTTATTTTCATTTATGCTTAGAATTTATTCTTTGGTTTAGGTGATTGAATAAGATAAAGATACCTGTTTGCTGTTAGAATTATCAGAAGCAATGAAATAGTTGCCTTCACTGAAAATGGTGGGATCAGCACTACCACCAATTGCATACATTATCCATTTATCGTATCTATTGTTTGCAACATGAGCGTATCCTCGTCTTACTCTGTACCCACAACAATACTTTTTTACATTACTACATTTATTGAAATATTTTGTTTTGTAGTATTTTTAAGTGTTTTGTTTTAACTAACTTACCTTGGCATTCTCTCAACTAGTCCTGGTCCAAAATGATTGAATGCTACGGTCACTTTCATGTTCACATCTTTAACGAAGTTATCATTGTGTCCAAGCAACATCACCTATACATATCATCTCATATTATCAACTATTAAGTAAGAAACTTTAGTGATTAAGAGATCGATATTTGAATATACTTACTTTGACATGCTGAGTGAAATAGTTGTTAGAAATTGTGATTCCAGTGGAAGCATGGATCACATCGATGAGTCCATCCGTACAACTTGCTAAGTAACAATGATCGATCCAAATGTTAGACGAACGGAATACGGCGATGCCATCACCATCCGACCCTTTACGGTGACCGACGTGGGTTGTGCTGCTTCTCACCATTCCATACTTCCCTGGTTTGCAGTCGTGGATGCTGATTCCATGCACGATTACATTTGTTACGTCTTGTATTGTTATGCATGGTCCGTATGCAATTTCTACTTTTGCTCCTCTCCCATCTATGGTCTTGTAGCTATTGACCATGAGCTCATTCTCTAACGTTATGACCATATCCTTAGCGAAAATGATCCACAATGGTTTGTCTTGGATCACTCCGTACCGTAGAGAACCTGGTTGAGGATACTGTGCATTGTCGCTAGGGTTTGTGACTACATATATTTTACCATTCTTCCCACCCAAGGCAGATGAACCAAATCCAACCGCGCAATTGGCTAGATCTTTACGGTTGGTGCTCCAGTCAGACTTGTGCCGCCAACAAGAATCAACCGGATTCATGAGGCTCTGAGGTTTCTCCGGGAGGTAGTTGGAGACAGATGGATTATAGCCATAATAGCCACTATCAGTGGTATGAACTAAGGAATGACATAAGAGTAAAGCCACGGAGAGACATGAAATAAGTAAAAGATTCATGGTTCGACCTTATGGGGTTTAGGGGTTTAGAAGATAGATTAAGAAAGGGAGAAGATGGGCTAGTACTTATAGGAATGTTAATTAGATGAGAAATTTTGTCGGAAAGATCAGAAGGTGTGTTAAACACGATCTTGTCCTTATATGGCCTAAAGATCAAAGTTGTGTTGGTGAGACTTTGGTGTTGTGGCACAAAGATTATACATACGTGCTTCCCCACGAACATTTCTCTACCCGACTTCCTTGGATATGCAATATCCTTGATCACGTGATCAACTCCTCTGATTGATTACTGCCATCTTCATGAATATGTATATATGATTTTTTTAATTATAAACATTAAATAAATAATATATTGGTATATATTAAATAATTATGATATTAATATCTTAAGTTATTTGTTGATATTTATTTAAGTTATTTTAAAACAAAAACCAAAACAATCTATTAAACCGAACCTAACACCAAACATTATTACTAATAATTTTATATGGATTAAATTTATAAAAACCGGAAAAGAAAAAACAAACCCATAAAGTGGAAATAATCAAGAATATGAGCCCTTGAAATGAATATTTGAGAGCTTATTGGTGGCCTAAATTAAAATGGCTCACTATTTATTACATGCGATTAAGGAAGGCGTGCTGTTTCTTTTTTTTTTTAATTCAGAACATGAGATTTCATTCGTTACAGCTCTCATAACCGAACCAGATTCATCACAATATATAATGCAACACTATACTACCAAGAAACTGAGGAAGAAGAGAAGTTGCTCTGTAATTGCGTAATGCCTTGAGAATCAAGAAAAGTTATGTTGCCCTTGAGAAAAGTTGAGTACCAATGAGCAGAGAGTTTGGGAGATCTCTTGAGATGAGGATCACTGAAATTTACAGAGTACAATCCAAAACTAAACTCATATCCCCTCAGTAACTCGTATAAATCCATAAATGACCATACGAAGTAGCCTCTAGTGTCTGATCCATTCCTACACGTAGGAATGTCACAACACGAGAACAGAAGAGAAGATGCAATAAGAAACAATCCATTTACCTAACGGATTTGAGCATAGCATTAATGTAAGCATCTAAGTACTCAATCCTTGGTGTGTCCTTCTGTTGCAGCTGCAAATCTTGCTTCATCGGTCTACCTATTGGTTTGCGTTGGCAAGATAATCAACCAGGCTCAGACAAAGACAAGAGAGAGAGAGAGAGAGAGATCAGAGAAGAGATTGAAAGACACCATTCTCAAGAATGTAGACAGGAGGATTCCCATAGCTTTGCTTTATATACTCCAAGACACCTTCCATAGCCCATGGTGCAACTGCATACTTTGTCCAAACAAAAACATAACAACTTAGAAAGTTGGATTGGAAACACTTATGTGTTTGAAGACCTAATTGTACAAAGAAAAAGCATCTGGATTTGGTAAACTCTTACCTCGAAAGCTGAAAAGTTCCCAAGGACTGTCTCTCCCAAGTAAAGAAAAATATATCAAAATAAAAGAGCAAAGAGTGTGTTTTGTTGTCCAAAAGATTGAGTTTGATTCTTACAAGTCACGGATACGCCCATGTCTGAGAAGAAATCAGTGTTTCCAATAAGAGAAGTTTCAAACTTGGTGTTTTTGACGTAAGCTGCAAGATATTGAATGATTCCTAAGAAATCAGATGAACCTTTAACTAGTTCAGATTCTTCGTCTGAGAAAACTGGAAGTCTTGATCCAACGGTTATTTTCATTTCATCAGGATAATCTCCAAATATAAGAGGCCTAAGCATCCTGAATTTATAAATTATTTTTCTTTCTTTTTCAGCTTACAACTTTGGATATGTTGACCAGTTTGGGGCTGTTTGTGTCTGACTTACCAGCCAATGAAGAAATCTTTGGCTCTTTGAACTGCAATGTCATCATCCTTGGAGCTTGTAGATGAAGTAAACCCTATTACAAATAAGCTAAATCCTACTGAACCTCCTTGCTTATCCTTCATATTATTTATAATTTAAATATGTTATTCCTTGTTCCTCAAGTCACACATATATACAAGCAAGTGTACCTTGTACTTTTGTTTATAAAGTCTTGAAGCAGAGGCATGTGCAAGCAGCAAGTTATGGCCTACTATATATGGTTCAGTCGAAGAGTTCCCTAACGAGCAGTTTCTGCCCGGTATAGAGCAACGACCAGGCGGTGTACTCCCATCACTGTAACCTCCAATAGTGAATACATTAGCCTCGTTGATTGTGGTCCAAAATTTGACCTGATCCCCAAATTCTCTGAAGCAAACATCTGCATAAGCAGTAAAGTCTTCGCTGCAATGACATTATGGCAGAGTAACTAACATCAAGATTTTTCACTAAGAGATTAAGTAAATGCCGCCTGCCGGTTTCTTACATGATTCTGTGGCTGATCCATCCTCCATACTCATCCTCAAGATATTGAGGATGATCATAGTGGTATAGCGTAACATGTGGTTCAATTCCTGTAGTAAGTTTACTCTAAGTCCACAGAAAAAATTGGTTTGCAAGATTTGGTTAGTGGATAAATCAAGAGAGGTCTCACCATGGCTAACAAGTTCATGGATTAAGTTCTTGTAGAACTGTAGACCCTTTGGGTTCACAACACCTCTTCCATCTAAATTTAGATAAGAACTCATCAACTTCATCCCATACCAGCATAAACACTAAACGTGTACAACAAGACTTACTAGGTATAAGTCTAGACCAAGAGATAGAGAATCTGAAAGCATCTAAGCCAGTTTCCACCATCAGCTTCACATCTTCCTACACAAAGCCAAAAAGCAAAATCATGATGTGAGTTAACAAAGCCAATGTAAAGATTAACAAAGGTTGATGTAATATTCAAAGCTAGAAAGAACCTTGTACTTGTGATACCCATCACATGCTATGTCTCCATTAGTTAGATTACCTGTCAAAGAGTCAAGTTACACTATCTTAGCTTGACTAATACTTGACTCCAAAGAAAATGAAATGAAAAAAGCGTACGTGAGTGAACAAAAGTATCCCAGACGCTAAGCTTTCTCCCGTCTTCATCAAAAGCTCCTTCCCACTTTCACAAACCAAACAAACATTTCTTCTTCTTTTTCTTCTGATATTTGAAACTAAAGAACCTGAGAAGTTAATAATCAAATTTGAACGAACCTGATAAGCAGAAGTGGCAGATCCGAAGGTGAAGCCTTTAGGGAAATCATTCCTGCCGCAGCATCTGCATGTCACACATGATTCGTGAACTAGCAAAATGGTAATGATGATAGACACAATCCTTTTCATTGTCTCTGTCTCTGTCTCTGTCTCTGTCTCACTCCATACAAGAAATAAAAATTTGTCTATATGAGTTAGCCAATGTGAACTCAAATAAAAAGACAACAACAGGTGTCTCATAATCATAAATAGTATAAATAGACAACAACAAGTGTCTCATAAATATTTATTTCGAGTATAAATAGTAAAATTCAAAGAAAATTTCAAGAAATTATAATTTTATTTCTCCTTTATAAATAATTTGACTATTTCAAATAAATTATTAGATAAAAGGATCGCATTGACCTACACAGCTAATTATTTTACCATGTCTTTCATTTATGGGTAGACAATTTATCCAACATTTTCTAGTTCATAATAACTATATAAAGCATCTTAATCAACCAAATTTTTTAATCAACCAAATTTTACAACTTAAAACCACATATAGGTAACATATTACCTTTGACATGGCTCAAAATAAAAGACATACATAAGATTTTGTTCAAAACATTGAAACATAAAAGAGTTTTAATTCATCACTTTATTAACAAAACATTTATTACTTGTTCATCCATAAAACGCAGCGGAGAGACTTTCCTTGCTCTAATAAATCAAAAGCCTTGTTGATTTCTTCAAATTTCAATTCATGTGTAATAAAACTATCCAGATTAAGCTCCTGTATAATTGTAAACAAAAGAGTAAACACAATGAAAACAAAAGTAGTAATCAAATAATAATAGATTAATATAAATATAAAACCTTGTTTAAGTAATGATCAACCAGAATAGGAATATCTAGTTTGGGTTTAAGACCACCAAACAAGCTTCCACAAACATGTCTGCCTCTGAAAAGATCAAAACTACCCAAACTTATTGGCGATAGATGCTTATCTATTCCCAACACTACTGTCTTCCCTGAACCCTGTTTATATTTATTTATTGTTTATAATTAATCAGTTCCGGTTAACTTAACCATTAAAATGATCTGAAGAAAACCACAAGACCCGGTATAAGCGTACCGTGCGAGTGCTGTTGAAAGCCTCTGTGAATAAAGAAGGTAAACCAACGCATTCGAAGCTATAGTCAACTCCTCCTCCGGTCATTTCTTTAATCACCTTGATAATTTATTAATTATGTAATGAAGAGTTTAATTATTTCTCATGTAAAATATAAAAACTATATATTAAATGGTGTAAAATATATTATATATAACATACCTCGCTAATCTTCTTTTCTCCACACAAGGTTGGATTGATGAAATCCGTGAAACCAAATTTTTTACCTATCCATTGTAGATAGTCCATAAGTTTACTCATGATAAATATTATTTGTTGGTTTCATCACTTTATGTTAAGTAATAGTTATAAAAATTGTAATTATTTATGTTATTTTGTTAAGTTCCTCGATTTTAAAATTTGTGAAATAAGAGTAGATATGATAATGCAAATAATATAATAATTATTTGTTAGATTAATACCAACTACAACTAGTAGTTATTAGTATCATATATTATATTTATATATAAGCAAAAAAAACATTGATCTACCACTTTACCTAGCTCGAATTTATCAGGATTAAGATCAACACCTATAATCTTTGCAGCACCACGAAGCCTGGCTCCTTCTCCAACCTATTACCACATCATTCAATTATAATTACCAAATAAATAATGTAATTAAATTAAAATACACAAAAAATCAACAAATTCAGAATATTTAATTTAAAAATTTAAATAGATACCGCAAGACCAACAGCACCAAGGCCTAAAACTGCAATGTTAGAACCTTCTTCCACGTCAGCCACTTTCCAAGCTGCTCCAACTCCTGATCCACGTGATACATGCCCATGTGACCATCTCCATTATTTGACTTAATTTTAAATAACCATACAACCCCTTATTTACACTTCTTTTTATGTTTTAGCCCCAAAGTTTTTTTAATTATATTTTCACCCATGATATCTACAAATTCTACACAACAAATATTGAAGAAACCTGTAGAGACACCGCAGCTGAGTAATGCTGCTTTATCAACGGGAATTTCACGAGTTATTTTGACGAGATGTGCGATATCTACGACGGTATATTCAGAAAAACTCGAGACAAAAAGAAAATGATAAATATCTTCTCCAAAAGAGTCTTTGAATCTTGAACTCATTCCGTATCGTCTCGTGTTTGACAAAAAATCATCTGCAAATCTTGTGCACCAGTTGCTCTTTGATGATATGCAGTCTTTACATTCTTCACAGTGAGGATGAAACACTGGCAAAACGACGTCGCCTTGTTGAAATCCATACACATGTTCACCAATACTCTCAACCACACTAGATTATTATAAAATCAATAACTTAAGACAAGTTTTTTCAAATATGAAAGTAACAACAATTATATGATGGATATGTAATATGTAATTTACCCGACTGCTTCGTGTCCTAAAATCCTAGGAAATCTTGCAAGCGGTCCCTAGAAATTTAACTGGTTAATTAAACAAAGAAAAAATATATATATATATATATAGATTTAGTGTTAATAAGTCATGTATAACTTACGTTGTCTAATTTAGAGAAAGTAACATCAGTGTGACAAAGAGATGTGCATAAGATCTTAATCCTAACTTCGTAAGGTTGAGGTGGATCCACGTGGATATCTTCTATGACCAATGCTTCTCCTGGTTTTCTACTTATTGCTGCTTTGCATTTAATTGGCTTTCCTTCGTAGCTGGAGAACGATGATGATTTGTTGTTCATGGTGAATGGTGATGATTTGTCAATGGTGAATTATGGATTATGAACTTTTTATTGAGTGGACATGAGTGAGATAAAGAGAGAGAGACAGAGACTGATCTGTCTACCTTTATCTTGTAGTGTATTTTTTTAAAAAATGAATAGTATAACAAAATTAAATTATTGGTGATTTGTTTTATAATATTTCTCGAGCTCGAGGTCAGTGATTTCAGATAAAAAAATTCAAAACCAGCTAATAAATATATTATATATTAACCATGATTATATTCCAACGAATAATAACAAGCGATTTTATACGATATAAATAATGTATTTGAGATGGCAAGATTCGCATGGTTCCTTTTAAAAATATTATATTATTTAAATATTTATTAAAAATATTCAAAATTTAATCTCACAATAACATACATAGCCAAACACATGTAGGGTTATTATATAATTAATTTTATATTGTAGATATATAGTAAAAACTAGCAAGGAACATTGCATCGGCATAAATGTTCCTCACCAAAGTCATCACAGTCACAACTACTTGGCCTAGCGGCTTCACCTCCCTTCTTAACGAAGTCGTTTATGCATGTCTTGCTTCCATCGCTTCCGCATCCTCCTCTAAATATATCCTTACGACCACATTGCTCAGCTTCCACTTCTGTTCAAACAAAATATCTTATAACGTAACAAGATTCAAATCAAATAAATAAAAGAGACTATATGTTACCTTTGACACTTGTCAAAATGAAAGATAAAAGAACACAAGAAACCAAGAAGAAAGTAGCAGATCTCATGATTGTTAAATTATCTGAACTTTGTAGTGTATTAGATGTGGATGATATATGTTTTATGTGTATCTATATATATACAAATTATTTTTACTCAAATATTTGGAATGTAATCTTGAATTTAATGTAAGAAGATTCTTGTTGTTGAAATATATATGAGTTATATCAGTTTTGATTGTTTAAAGATTTGTTACCATGCGAAATTGATTGCTTATCTTGAATTAAATGTAAAAATATACTTGTCAAAATATATTAGGAGTCATATCATTTTTATTTATTAAAGATTTGTTACTATACAAAATTAATTGCAGATTGAATCCACAAGTTGATGGATTTCTCATTTCAGGTTCAGTATATTTTACTCATTGATGGATTAAATATCTCTTGAGAGGAATAATATTTTCATAAAAGTACAAAAATATATATAACATGAGAACATGCCAAAATGTTAACATAAGGTTCGTAGTGGTTTCATAAGTGGACACTGGACACATCTTTAATCTCATGTCGTTTTCACGTAACTATCCCACATTTCTTTTGTCCATAACTACATGTCGTTTTCCTTTTTGCTGCTATTTAGTCGTTTTCACTTAACTTTTTAGATCTCTCTAACATTATAAACTACAACCTTCACGTGTTCTTTTTTACTAATGGAGTTGTTATAGAAAGGTGTACCATAAGGAAAGTACAAACACAAGTAGAGGATCAAGGAAAAAGTATTGGGAAAATCAAAATAAATAAATAAAATTGAGAGCGAAAGGCAAATAGCCCAAAAAGAACGCTAGTCAAATGTTCTTCGTTTCATTGCCCCCATAATTAGTTATTTTTTTCTTATTTATAAATAACTTAAATGTATTAAATTAATATTCTCTAAAATATGTGGGAAAAATGAAAGCAAATTCCAAAACTCCCACCGACACAAAACACTAACACACCAGTCAGAGTTAGTCAGATCAATTATCAACACGTCAAAATTCATCAATTTCTTGTTTTATTAAATGTTATCATATAGTATATTGTAATTTATAAAAAATACTTATATAATCATTACGAATTTAACCAACTCTTAAGTTAAGTTTTACTAATTAATGTGAATGAATCTACCGAGAAACTAAGGATTTGCTGTAAAATAAACCTGAATTTAAAGAAAAATAAATAAAATGAGGAAAAATAGTTTCTCTTTCTTCATAACTCAATCTATCTCTTTTACTACATATTCTTTAATGGAGATGCCTTTTAACTACCATCCTCAACACAAACTGTTACTCTTCTTCTTATCTGTCACTGTCTACTCTTTCTTTTGGAGTTTTCATAGCGATGTTTCTCAGCAATGGAAGTCCACGCACGTGATCACATACAAATGGCTGTAGGAGATAGAAGAGCTATGTTCATTGTTTTGCTTTTATTCATTGCTTCGATCTCTGGATTCTCCGTTGTTCATTGTGTTACTGATCCATCGGATGGTAAAGTATTTAGCTTTTGTTGCTTTTACCTCATTGTTGATCTTTTTGCTTTAACTATGTGATTTGAGACCTTGAGATTTTTTTATAAAGTGTATGACTTTATATTCAAAGATAAACTTTTTTTTAAAAATGAATTTTGCAATAATGTGTAGATGATATTAAGAGAACTAGCCGAGAAATAATGAGACATGTAAATGTAAATTTAAGATCTTTATTCTTTACACAAAAATGTGGGTTTAGTTACTTTTAGTTCAATAAAGGAAAGTTGTAAGCTTTACGAAAGATTTTTCTTCTTTTTTTGATAGATCATTGATGGGTTTTTCTGACATCTGAGTTCTTACTGGTCCTATTGCAGTTCAAGCACTTCAGGTTTTGTATACTTCACTTAATAGTCCTTCACAGTTAACCAATTGGAAAAATGGAGGTGGTGATCCATGTGGAGAGTCATGGAAAGGGATTACTTGTGAAGGATCTGCTGTTGTCACTATGTAAAAGATTCACATTTTTTAAAAATTTCACTTGCATTGGTTTGATGATTCTTGACTCTTGAGTGTCTTTTAATAATGTTGTTTTGATTCTAACAGAGATATATCGGATTTAGGAGTCTCGGGCACTCTTGGATACTTGCTCTCAGATCTTAAGTCACTCACAAAACTGTATTGTCTTTGGAATTATTTTTTCTTTGTTTGATCTTTGTGCTTATTAGGTTTTGATTCAATAATTTTGGTCTGTTTCATTTTCTTATAGAGATGTTAGCGGTAACAGCATTCATGACACACTTCCATTTCAACTACCACCAAATCTCACAAGCCTGTAATGATGTGTTTGATTAGCTGTGTTCTTATAGTATTTAGTCTCAGTGTTCAATTTGAAACTAACAGTTAAAAGAAATGCAATGCAGAAATCTTGCGAGAAACAACCTAAGTGGTAACCTTCCATACTCCATATCTGCTATGGCTTCTCTTTCTTATATGTGAGTTCGCTACTCTAGAACCATGCATTGTGAGATTTAGCATATTCTTCTTCTTCTTTATTAGAACTTTGAATTTGTTATTTGTTTAGGAATGTGAGTGGCAATTCACTTTCAATGTCGATTGGAGATATCTTTACCAATCATAGGTCACTTTCAACTTTGTAAGATCTCTTAACGATCAATTTATCATACGCATATCACTGCCAGTTTCCATTGATAGCTACTGTTGCTTTATTCAGGGACCTTTCTCACAACAACTTCAGTGGTGATCTTCCAAGTTCCTTAAGTACAGTATCTAAACTTTCCGCTCTGTGAGTGTTTCAAACTTTATTTGTTGCAACAATCAGTTGAAATTCTTAATGATGATGATGATGATATCTTCATTTTTTTCAGCTATCTTCAGAACAATCAGTTAACAGGTTCCATCGATGTTCTCTCGGGTTTGCCTTTGACAACTCTGTAAGTTTAGTTCTAATATAATAAAATGTCGAATGTATAATTTCCCCATCATTCTTACTGTATATGTTTTCTTGGCAGAAATGTTGCAAACAATCATTTCAGTGGATCCATACCTAAGGAGCTTAGCTCTATAAGTACCTTAATGTAAGTTTTACTTTGGAGTCTCTTTTCAATTTTAATTCAAAAGAACTCTTAAGTTTATGTCTTTGACATTCGTAAATGAAACAGATATGATGGTAATTCCTTTGATAACATTCCTGCCTCTCCTCAGCCAGATAGACCTGGCAGAAAAGTAAAACCTCCTGGTTCTAAAAACGAGAAACCTAGTGGTTCTGAAGAGAAATCTACTGAGTCTGACAAGGGTTTGTCTGGTGGAGTAGTCACTGGTATAGTGTTTGGCTCTCTATTTGTTGCTTGTATTGTAGCACTTGTTCTTTACTTGTGCCTTCACAAGAATAAAAAGAAAGTTGGAGAAAGCACAAGAGCTTCTCAAAGAAGTCTTCCACTTAGTGGGACAACTGAGATTCAAGAACAGAGGGCAAAAAATGTAGCATCCGTTGTAGACTTGAAGTCTTCGCCTGTAGAAAAAGTAACGGTTGATCGTGTTATGAAGAATGGGTCTGTAAGTAGAATAAGATCTCCAATCACTGCTTCACAATACACTGTTTCCTCTCTACAAGTAGCAACAAACAGTTTTAGTCAAGAAAACATCATTGGTGAAGGTTCTCTAGGTCGTGTCTATAGAGCAGAGTTCCCCAATGGAAAGGTAACTAAAAAGTTAATAGCTTTCTATATTAAGCAAAGCCAATGTTCTTTTTTGGAACTAAATTTCTCTTTTGAATCTATTAATAGATAATGGCGATAAAGAAGATTGATAATGCAGCACTTTCATTACAAGAAGAAGATAACTTCTTAGAAGCCATTTCAAACATGTCGCGTTTGAGACATCCAAACATTGTCCCCTTGACTGGATACTGCACTGAGCATGGTCAACGTCTTCTGGTCTATGAATATGTTGGAAATGGGAATCTAGATGATATGCTTCATATGAATGATGATAGAAGCATGGCATTGACTTGGAATGCTCGTGTTAAAGTAGCACTTGGGACAGCCAAGGCTTTAGAGTAACCAAACCTTTGCTATGATTATTTCTAATCTCTTTAATGAGCAACATTGATGTTAAACCGGAGTTTTTTGTTTTGGTTTTAAACAGGTACTTGCATGAAGTTTGCTTGCCTTCGATAGTACATAGAAACTTCAAATCGGCGAATATATTACTAGATGAAGAACTTAATCCTCATTTATCAGACTGTGGTTTAGCTGCTTTAACACCTAACACTGAGAGACAGGTAATAAAAAAACTAACAACTCAAGTTATCAGATTTTGAGCTTATGTTATTATGAGTCCTTTCATGGTGTTTATATATATGGTAACAGGTTTCAACTCAAGTGGTGGGTTCATTTGGTTACAGCGCTCCTGAGTTTGCATTGTCAGGAGTTTATACTGTTAAAAGTGATGTATACACTTTTGGAGTAGTCATGCTTGAACTCTTAACTGGTCGAAAGCCACTTGACAGGTTTCATTTACATTTTTTCAGCAACTAAAATGTTGAGCAAAAGCCATAGATTTGAGAGTTTCCTTAAGTAATCTGTTATTTGTGTATGTGTAGCTCAAGAACGAGAGCAGAGCAATCACTAGTGAGATGGGCTACACCTCAGCTTCATGATATAGATGCTCTGTCTAAAATGGTTGATCCTTCTCTAAATGGCATGTATCCAGCTAAATCACTTTCTCGTTTTGCAGATATCATTGCTCTCTGTATTCAGGTAAATACCCATCCCGAGTTAAAATCAACAAAATCGAGATTGCTTTCTTGAAAGTAACCCATTTTTTGTTTTTGTTTGAATTTTAGCCTGAACCAGAGTTCAGGCCTCCAATGTCAGAGGTGGTGCAACAGCTAGTGAGATTGGTTCAAAGGGCAAGCGTTGTCAAACGAAGATCAAGTGATGATACTGGATTCTCTTACAGGACACCTGAACATGAGCACATCGATATCTCATACTGAGTAATTATAACACAAAAACTAGCCCAAGAAAACTTAAGAGGAAGAAGAATTTTGATTAATTCATAAGAGAATCTGATCCAAAGGATGCTACTAAGACGTAAAGAAAGCATCTTGGTTCAGACACGACAAAGATATTTTATGTTTGTGTATCTTGAGGATATATAATTAGAGTAAATAAACCATGTTTTATCATCTTTATTGCCCCTTCCCACTATTTCTTAATCATGTTTTTTTTTGGTGTTGAATAATAGTAAAGCTGGTTTGATTTTTTCAAGAAAAGTGAAACATGATTAAGAAATTTCTGGAAGGTTGATCTTAAGTTAACCCAAAGTCAAAGCTTTGTTCATGTTCATCTGTTCTTATCAGACACAGAACAACAGACCACATAATAAACAAACCTAAAGTTACTTAAACTCCAAGGAAAAGTCTATACAACTGAGACTTGTTACTAATAATTTTCTTCATCTCTCCGAATTCTGTGTTTTTCTTACATGTCTCTTGAGTTTTGGAAAGCATCATACAGACATCATCACAACCACGAAGACAAAGACAAAACCCTAACTTACTATAATCTGCACCAAAGAGCAGCTTCCAAGTTATGACTTACAATCATCCCATTTGGTTTTTCCTTCTGAAGAATCTTCAATTATCGTTTTCTGCGCTTAGTTTCCACCTGAAAATAACAATGGCATTGTTAATATCAGCGACATGACATTTCAGAAAGCTAACGTTGCCAGATAAAGAAGGTTTTTGAAATCATTTTTCTCTCCTGAAACAGTCAAGAAGATTTCTAATTGTGGTATCTATAGAATGCTTTTAAGTGCATGGAAGTAAAGCATTACAAATTAGATCTTTTATAACCTTAACAGACAGATATTATCGCAGCAAAACCTTATGCATATATCAGATCCCAATATAAACAAGAGTGTTCTGAATCACAAATTGTCTTCCTTGCCATTCCCCACTCAGTAAGAACCAGCAAGTCAGTGCATATTTTTGTTTTTCTTAACTTTTCTCAGAACTCAAATTGAA
Organism: Leavenworthia alabamica; assembly: GCA_000411055.1. Lineage (NCBI taxonomy): Eukaryota > Viridiplantae > Streptophyta > Magnoliopsida > Brassicales > Brassicaceae > Leavenworthia > Leavenworthia alabamica. The sequence goes on from KE156311.1 coordinate 24,064, forward strand.
GTCAATGACAGGACATGGGTGAACAGTGAGCACAGATAGGTATCAAAGTCATTTATATAGGAGAAAACTAAAGAGAGAAACAGACCTTGACATCATCAGCTGGAGATTCAGTAAACCCATTCTGCGATTTATTGACATCATCATCAGAACTGCATTCAGCACATACAAAGTGATCAAGCTTCTTTGCTTCTTCAATTGTCATTCCAACACATGCAGGATGATACCTACAACATCAAATTGCAAATCTTACCATCAATATATCATGAGAAAAGGATAACAGACAAATATTAAAGTCTCTATTTCGTCGAAACAAAAGTAACGAAGTTAATAAAAAGACAAATCTCAACACTTACCAGTCTTTGCAGCCTTCACATTGCACCATGAGATCATCTGGATTATATGGCATTTCACATTTGCAGTACCTTCAGCACCAAAAATAACCAACAAGATAACTAAAAATCATAGAAATTCCAGGTAATAAGAAGACTTATTTGTCAACTGATAACTATTATCTACTTACACAGCAACACGGTCAGGGGTAAAGGCGCCAGTAGCAGCCTTGTACTCAAATCTGCAATAATAATCCTCTGCCCCAACGTTTTCAAGCCTTGTGTAGCTTTTGAAAGTGTGAACAATGCATTTTCCCTCAATGGTGTGTGCGCTTTGAACATCAAAATGGTCAGACAAGAAAAGCTCTTTGGCTCCATGAAACTGTCTCCTACCACCAAGGGATTCCTCAGGGCGGTAATACCATCGACAGTGCACCTTCACATTGTTCCTAGCATCTGCTTCAATCTTCTCAACACGGGCCACATATGGTGGTTTACCAGCATCTGATGGGCGCATCAAAACACAATCTCCAGCTGCATTAAAAAATCACCTTAAATAACTTCAAAGCTCATCAATTCCCAACATTATTAAATGGATATGAATCTGGTAACATATCTAAATGACATTCTCTCATTTATACAAAGTAGAAACACCATAAGAAGCTTCCAATGAACCAAACTAATAAATGCAACATATGTGAAAGCACAGATTTTGTATCAACACCCATAATGAGCTACAATGCAGATGATAGAGAAGATGCTAACTAAACAAAATTCATGTCATTAACCAAACAAAAGAAGTGATTTATGTATCACATTTAATCAGCTAAAAGTGTCATTAACTATTATTTAGATAAAAGGAGATCAAATCAAAGCAATTAACTGTGATGTAGCTACCAAATACCACATTTTGCGTCAATATATAAACCAAACACTTTCAATACATAAAACGTAGCTGCGTAGCAGTAGCACACATAATTAGCAGATGAACAAAAGGACCAAGAACAAATATTGCATCTAAAACACCGAAGCCGACTCCAAAAACTACTCTTTCAAGCAATCCCTTTCTTTTAAGAACCTATACTCAAGCTCAATTGCCCAAAAACATGTAGAAAAATGTATAAATTAACAAGTGACGATAGAAGATGATATGAGACTACCTTTCACAATTTTGTTGGTGCCCTTGATGGTATAAGAGTCCAGCTCTTTCCTTCCCGGCTTGATTTTAGAGGCAACACCAGGTCGAGTTTTCGCCATGGAAGCTAGGGTTTTCTTCAAAAAAAACTGGTAAGTGGGGAAATAAAGGTCCAGTACCTTGAAATGTACAATGATTGGGGGTTTTTTAGAAGATCAAGATGAATAGATCGATGAATGAAAAATCCAAGTGAGAGGAGAAGAGGAAGTCGAAGAGTAAATCTGGAACCCTAGATTTTGAAGAAGATGAGTCCTTTGCAATTTGGGAGTTTTAATCTTCACAAAGCGAAATTTATTTTTTTGCCCTTTTCTTTTGTTTTTTTTTTCTTATGACAGATTTGGAATTATGTTACTTTCCATGGAAAAAAAGTGGCCCAATTTTCAAAACATTTACTCCCATTTTGAAATTTGATGAAAATATTTGTTCAAATAAAAATAAATTTCTAAATATATAAAATAATTATTTTATATTATTGTCTTTACTTATTCTTTCTCCATTATCATGTCAACAAACAAAATTTTATTTTAATTTCCATGCTCGTCTAAGTTTGTTTTTTGTGTGTTTATTATAGTTGAATATAAACTTTAGTATATCGAAATAATCAACGGTCGTACGTTACAGTTGTTTATATTCAACTTTAATATATTATTAGGAATCTCTTTGTAATGCATAAAATAAGGAAAAAAGAACAAAACATTCTAGAATTTCTGAATAACTACAGAGTTTGCAAGACCAGCTTGATCAATGGTCTGAAAAGGATCAGTAAGTGGCTTTGGTGGGAACCCCATGACTTGAAGAGTGTAGTTAACTGGATTCCCTGGTCTACAAACATCAATGAAAGCACGAATGTCGTTAACCGTGTGATGATTGTTGAACTTAGCCACCATGCGTGTCCCATCCACAAGTCTAAGCTGGATCGATGAGGATGGAAGAGTTTCATCTACTACAACAAGGCTCTGTGACGGTGGTGGAACCTCTGTTACATCAACTTGGTTGCTTAGGCTTGAAGGTGTTGATGAACTAGCACCACCTAGAGTTCTTCCAACACCTTGAAATGCAACTGTAAGTTTCTCTTGTTCCTACAAAAGAAAGAAAAAAGATGTTTTCAGTGTTGGTACTATAGTTATAAGATGGATCAAGCTCAAGTTACAGTAAAGACTTACAGGGCATTTCTCATCTCTTCTTATAAGATTAACATGTACTGGAGCTCTTCTATCTTCAGGCTCAAGCTCTTTTGGACATTCAGACTTCCGAATACTCTACAATAAGAACGAAAGAACCAACACAAAATCGAATTAAAACAGCGGTCTAACATACAGCATTAACCAAAGATGAATTCATATAGTTTATACATCGAGGAATGAAGCGTTGTCAGGATCATCCAACTTTCTCAAAGGTCCATCATCAACAGTGAATCCATTAGACCAGAAAACAATATTGTGAATCACAGGTTGAGGCTGTTGAAGAGCGACGTTTGGGAGAGTATCTCCAGAAAGTAATCTCCCAGTTCCAGTGAAGCTTGTTGAACTTGAAGGATGCTCAAGAGGTCCTTCAACCGCTCCTAGTTGCCTTGCTTGATTAAATATCTCATCTACATCATCGTTTTTTGTAGGATCTTGAACAAGCATACCACTGCATCACATCATAAACAAAGATTTAATATTTAAGCCAATCATACAAATCCTCAATTGGGAACACTGAGATACAAGCTTAAAGCTTCAATCACTAGTTTACTAAACTCCTAAAAAGTAATGATTTTGATTGGCTAAAACCATTATAGTTCAATCAACAAAATCTTTTCTTTTTTAATGAATGAAAAAAAAAACATCAAAAGAATCGCTTCATATCTAATTCTATAAACGCTCGGATCAAAACATAGTTTAGGTAGATCATAATCAAACTAGTGAAATCGAAACTGAAATCTGAGAATTAAGGGTTTTAGAGCGACGGACCTTTTCTCTCCGCCAGTGTAATACTCCTGAGGTCCATCGGAATCACTGTCGGAATCAGGCTCTGACCTTCGGTTTAGATCAGAAAGCGTACGGATACCAGTAGTCCGAGGCTTCGACGGTTTCTTGTCCTTAGCCGACATTTCTCCGATACTTTACGCTGCTTTGATCGGAAAAAAAAAATCGATATTGAGAGAGAAAAAAGAGAGAGAGAGTTAGAAATAAGAAGAAATCGAACAAAACTATGAAAAAACCGGTAGACACGCTATGAAGCTTCACGCGCAAACTAAACGCGTGGATTCTAATTGCTGGCTGCTTACTTACCTCGTTAAATTGTTTACTTGTGTGATTATATGTTTTTAACATTTGAGATAATCATAAGAACTTTTTAATTCTACTGTAACATCAATTTAAATTATTATTATCATTTGAGTTACTATTAGTTTTTGAGAATTAAGATAATGGGATCTGTTGTTCTATTGGAAGAAGGAACATATTTGTATTGTTTTCGAATAATCTTTTATAAAAATTTAATAAATAAAATTTAGAAGTAATGAATGATGAATCTATCAACAACTTTCGTGGACAAAAGTGAAAAAGATACTTTAAATCGAAAGTGGAAACACTTTGGTCTAATCAGTTTTAAAGTTAAAGAATCTAACTAAACCCCATGTTCCATTGTCTCTATGCACAATTTACTAAAACGACCCACTCACACAGTCACACTTCATGGCGAGACTCCGTCTGGGGCAATCCTTAACCGGGTCATTGTCGGAGAATAATCCAGCCGAAGGNAATGGAATTGGCGGAGATGGAGATGATCAAGGCTCGTGAGGTAGCGAGGTGGGAAGCTGAGAAGAGAAGGCTAGAAATGGAAGTCGAGTTAACTAGGATGGTGTTTCAGACAAATTTGCAAGTGAGGTCGTCGTTACTCGTCAAAGAACAGAAGATTTCTCCAACACGAAGGAAGAGGAAGAGGTCAGAAGGTGAAGAACACGAGTACTCCTCCTCCACCACAAGGTAAATCAATTAAACTCAAAACCTCCGCACCGTTAAAGTACGCATTAGAGAAACATTAACGATCTAATAACAAATATTCTGTAATGCATGCAGTGAGAAGAGTTTAGCTTTCTTGGGCTTACTCCAGCTTAACCTAATTTTGTGGAATTCATTGACATGAAAATAAAAGGTCAAAGTCAAAGATCAACTGGGATTAATAAACTTACAAAAACTGTCTCATGTTTGGGTCAATGTATGTGTGTCTGTCTTGTACTCTAATGGGCAGTATTAACAGATTTTAAATATAAGGTGTGTTGTGATTTATTAAAAAATCAATACAAGCTTTGTTAAGGTTTATAAACGAGTCTAATTCTTGGTCTGAGCTTCCTCTAGCTAAATCAGTGTGCTCCTCTTAGTACTCTTCTTGGAGACAATCCGTGCCCAAAACCAGACCAGTTGCCTGATTCTCTTCCCCAAATACAACAAAAACAACTATTCAATCCCAAGACAAAAAGACAATAAAAACGCAAGATCTTGGTGTTGACTTTGCAAAGAATGTTTGTATAGCGACCTATGGAAGTTGACTTCTTCTGCGATATCCTCTCCTAACCTAAGAAAGTACAAAGGTACGAGTATAATACGATCCCCAGTGTTTTCGATAGACGAGAAGACCAAAGATTATTTATAGTCCTTTGGGGACTTGGAAGATAGTCTGTGATTTTATTCCAGTCAATTTGGAGGGTTTTATTACTGTAACAAGTTAGAAAATGATATAAAACTTATCACTGTACCAAAAAAAAAAGACAAGCTTTGGACAAATCTCTCGCAGTCTGCAACTTACTAGTATATATTAATATTAGTGATGCAGAAGCAGAACAAAGAGTTATCGAGACTATTAAGAGGGTTCTGACAAAATGCACACTTTTACAAGCTTACTAGTTACTATATAATACATAAAAAAATAAAAAGTCAAGAAAAAAAGTCAATGAACTTTCTTAATGAAGAGATTACGAAAGCCAAATAAACCATTAGGATTCGGATTATTAGCACTGGGGGTGTTATCGTCACTCCCAATGTTATTATTATTTCCACTTTCGTCGGTTCTGCAGCTTAACCGGCTCCGATAACCAATGCACATAGGCACGTTCAAATTTATAACTTTTGCTTTATTGCTCTCAATTACCGTTTTACCCTTACGTGTATCTGGAATTTCCCTTTTACTCACAACCCGACATGTCGACTCGGTTATCGTTTTACCCGCCGAAGCTCCACCTACA